>JBBPQQ010000161.1:0-18288 GCA_038092595.1 Boletus subdepauperatus
AAGTGCGTCCTCCTCCATCCTACCGCCTGCGTACGACGAACGTTGGGTAGAGTCATTGCAGGCTCCCAGATACAAGCGAGATCGTCTGCTACGGATTTGCTTGGCTTTAATCAACCCGCAGGGTCCACCACCCCCAACGATCCCTCGTCTGCGACTACGGAATTGTCCAAAGCCCCCTTTGACGCAGTCATCGCGATCGGTGTTCTCATCAAGGGTGCAACCATGCACTTTGAATACATTTGTGACACTGTTTCGCATGCCCTCATGAGGGTTCAGCTGGACACGGGCGTTCCGGTGATTTTTGGCGTTTTGACGGCCCTCAACGACGACCAGGCGTTGGAGCGTGCGGGCATTGGTAGAATAAACGAGGGTCACAACCACGGAGAGGATTGGGGACTGGCGGCGGTGGAAATGGCAGCACACTGCAAAGGATGGTCAGCAGGGTCGTTCTCGTAGAGTGGAATGAATAGAGTAACTGTTGTACGCTGTGTCTGGGATGCGTTCATAGCCGAGTCTCGTGTCCGTCAGAGTCAAAGATTCAACTTCAGCAACATCGCATTCGCATCCGTACATCATCAGTCGTAATAACACACACTGGCAAAATGAAGAAAAAGGTACGGGTGGTCATTTCATGCATGGAAACGCCTGACTGTACTTCTACGTCTAGGTGCTTTTAATGGGCGCGTCGGGTAGCGGGAAAACATCCATGCGATCCATGATTTTGTGAGCCAACACTACGCTCCGTCCACCTACACAGGAACCCTGGTTAACGGCCTCTGAAATAGTTCCAACAATCCAGCATCTTTGACGTCCCGGCTAGGCGCCACCATTGACGTTGAGCAGAACCACGTTCGCTTTCTTGGAGACCTCATCCTCAACCTGTGGGACTGTGGTGGTCAAGACGCGTTCATGGACTCATATCTTTCCACGCAGCGCTCTACTATATTTTCGCATGCGGGCGTCATGATCTACGTTTTCGATGTGGAAAGCCGTGAAATGGCCAAGGACCTCGAGTATTATCGCGACTGTCTCGATGGTCTATCGCAGTTTAGCAAAGATGCGAGCGTATTCCTCCTAGTCCACAAGATGGATCTGGTTCGCGAAAGTGAACGATCCGTCATCTTTGGGCGAAAAGTTGCAGAGTTGGAAAAGGCAAGCGGTGATTTCCCCATCAAGGTGCTCGGGACGAGCATCTATGACGAGACTCTGTACAAGGCATGCGAGGCCTGTCTCTTTCTTTGACGAGTCGTGTCTGATGCGCCGTGCCACAGGCTTGGTCGAGCATCGTCAACACATTGATACCCAATGCTCGAAACCTCAATAAACACCTGCGAATATTTGCAGAAGCGTGCAGCGCGACCGAGGTCATCCTCTTCGAGCGTGCCACTTTTCTAGTTATCGCTACATCATCGTCCTCCGATCCATCCGATCCTGGCGCAACCCGTTCATTAGATCCAAAGCGTTATGAACGTACCTCGGAGCTTATCAAAGCTTTCAAACAGTCATGTTCGCGGCTGCGTGAGGAGTTCCACTCCCTAGAGATGGAGCTCGCAGAATTCACCGCTGTCCTGGATGAAATGACAAAGAACACCTACGTCTTGGTCGTGGTCCATAATCCAGTCGTTGGTAAGGAGGAGCTGGAGATGATAATTCTGTCTGCTAAATCGCCTGCCCAGAATCCGCAGCAATCAAGATGAACATTAGAATGGCAAGGAAAAAATTCGAAGAGCTCCAAGGGGATACATGATGTCGTAGGATGAACTGGCATGTGCTATCACCGGCCGCCATATCTTATGACGATGCCTTGTTAACTCCAATATATCTGCACCAAGACACAGGTAACAACGAAGGCGACTGTATCGCTTTGGGTGGAAGCCGAGAGCTTGAGACGTTAACAGGCGGCCGCGATTTGCAGATGTATCGCATGGTTCAGTAGTTCATGCACAACGGTTTAGCAAGATGGCGCGAAATCCAGCCACGGCTAACAAACATGGTTTTACACGATAACGATGTTTCCATTGGTATGACTGTAGCTAGGATATCACGTATATTATTGTGCTCCAAGCTTCCTCCCTCTATCCTCCATCACATCTGCGTTGACCTCTTGGAGATGCATGCGTTCATGCATAAGGTGTTCTACGCCCGAGTATTGGACAAGCGTTCCCACCAAAATCCCGTCCCTCCTAGTAGGTACCCCCGTGTATTCGATGATGGACACACCAGTGTTTAGACAGTGACCGATCTCAACGCCCCTGCGACAAGTCACCAGTCCATTTGCCCGCAACGCAGAAAGGAGGACCGCAATCCAGGCTCCATGAGAGACTACGAGGATGTTATGCGGTTGTTCCGTGGGTAGACCTGCCTTGAGCGTGCGAGTCACGTAGCTGAGGATCGATCTCGAATACCAGGCCAGACCTCTCGCAGTAAAGTTGGGTGTGGTCTCCGCCGACGGTGCTCGTTTGTTTGATCGGCTGAATTCCCCTTGCAATTCGCCCATATACTACTGCGCCAACGATGACATGGCGATCGAGTACGGACGATGAGCTCGGGACGACGCGGAGGGGATGGAGCTTTTGCTTACTCGTTCCCGGATCGATTGGTCTAGTTCCCAAACGGTGTCCGGATGGTATTGAAGAATGCATTCTGCGGTCTGGGAACGGATCGGCCCAATGTGCAAGTCGACAAGTCAGTGTCCTTACCTTGGATGCCCTTTGAAGATCGCTGCTGAATGCTCTTTCAAATGGGACGTCCTTGAGTGCTTCAGCCACCAACATTGCTTGCTGCGCCCCGATTTCATTGAGTGGGACATCCGATTGACCCTGTATCCTGCGTATCCTGTTCCATTCTGTTTCACCGTGTCGCACGATGTACACGCGGAACTGGGCTGGCATCACGGTGCAGGTACACGAATGGCCAGCCTATCGGCAGTTATAAATTCCTTAATCGCGACGCCCGTGAGAAGTCTTGACTTAATGGGAACCTAACCTTAACCTCGCTGTGTGGTTCCGTGGCGCTGCGAACGTCGCTCCGCCAGCCTCGGGGCCAGGTGCCCGGAGGGCCATGATATGTGTACAGGTACCGACATAGGAACATAATTTACCAGAGTCAAATTTCCCCGAAGGCCTATGATAGAAGATGCTAATAACACGATGTCATTGCGAGCTTCGTTGAAGAGCATTGTCTACCCGAGTCACCGCTAGCGTCGGCCCATCACGCGGCTAGCGAATTAATTTCCTCGAAGACGCTGCTAATCCTTTCGTCATTGAAGCCAGATCGGATCGTATCCATAACATCCCTCAGCTCCATTACTTGTGCAGATTTATTCAGTGCCGTGCCTCGATCTCGGGCTTCATAGAGCTTATCGGGTTGCGATTGATAATCATCACACGCATCAGAGTTAAAACATGCTCACAATGTTTCCGAGCGCGACAGAGGCTCGATAAGCAACCTCAGGATCCTCCTTCTCTGATTTGAGCACCTGCGACGAGTTAGTAGAATGATCTCGCAGGAAATGAGTCGAACCTTGAAGATAAGAGACAGACACTGATCACGTGTTGCTATGCTAGCAGGTGCATCCAAGTGAATGCATGAGAAGCTAGGAAGTATTCTTGAGTCATGTCGCTGATATCCATGTTACAAAGACTGACTTAAACAATACCGATGCCAGCGCTACCCGTTGTGGTTTTGAGAGGAGATGGTACGATACCTGAGTCAGCGGCTCAAAGATCTGGTGGTGCGCTCAGGAAAGTGCCGAAAGAAATATGGTTTTCTTCACCTGTTGAGCCCACCTATCGTTTACCAGACTGCCCTCTTGGAAGCAATTGGCGAGGGTGCGCAATAGCAATAATACATTTGTCTCCTGCGGCTTTAACAACGGGCTTCCGCGTGATACAGACGACCAATCTGACGCGTTGAATAGACAGTCGAAGAATTTCTCGCGATTTTCAGAGGCAGCTAGTGTATTTGCGCAGTGTGCAGCCACCAAACGACCGAGATCCATCACTACCGTCGGTATATGTCAATGTAGATGGACTCAAAACTCTTCGATATACCAGTACTCACCAGGGAACCTCTGAGCAGCTGGCCAGCGACCCAGGATCGATACTATTGCTTCAATATGCGGCGCACTCAGAGTAGTAGAAGTAGGAAACGCCTGGTTTGAAGTAATCTGGGAAAGGAACGTGAACACTTCCTTAATCAATGCTTGTTCCTCGGGGTACATTGCGCAAGTTGCAGTAGTCTATGAAGCAAAGACAGGTAATGGTCATGGTGGATTTGTAAAAAAGACTGTAACTGAGGCTCACGATTTCATTACGGAGAACGTCATCGAATTGGTACAGTTTGGCCCGCATGGCTGGTATATTGGATTGTTTGAAGGTCACAAGAGTTTTCTGTGAAAGGTGGGAATCAGCGCACGAAGCAAACGCACTATACCGCAAAACGAACAAAAGGGAGAATCTTCGTCTGTGGGGTTTGTGTAGCTGGAGGAGGCGATGCTGCGTGCAAGGTACCCGAGTAGCGAGATGCACCGGTGTAAGGGTCTACATATGTAGAGGTAGACACAGTCGAAGGTGGATGGCTTGTCGAAGGCTGATATCTCGACGTTCCTGTGTGGATCATATGATGGCTAATTTGTCAGGCCTATGCGTGCAGCAACGTTTCAAGGCTGACCTGTGAATGGGTCCACGTAGTCGTTGTTACTCCCTAGGTTCACCCCTGCGGTGTTCTTCTCAATGAACCTCACGACTTCGTCAATATAATTCAATGAGATATCATTTTGTTGTAGAAAGCGTTGTGCAGCCGCGTAAGGATTCTCTGGGGCATATAAACAAAAAATTGCTTGATCTATTACAGGGTCAACTCACCAGAGGCGTTGTAGGGGAGCTTCAACGGAGGTGCACCCTCTTGCACATCTACATCGAATACGTAGTCGTATTCTTTACCATTATAGAGTTGTTTACGGCCAGAGCCAACGGCATCAACGACTTCGCCGATCTTTTGCCAGCTAGAAGAGACAGTGTCCCACTTTCAAGTCAAGTCAGGCTCGTCAAGGTTTGTCAATTGAATATGGTTCACCTGGTGCGCTTCTACAGTATCCCCGATTCGAACCATCTTTACTTCTCCGGCTTTTTTTCCTGGTTTCGCTCTTCAGTACACTAACCCGGGGAACTATCGGACAGACTACCTGGAGTAACCAGCGCTTCCGCGCCCGGCAAGTCGGCTTTCTTCACATCACCGACTTGTTGCGACGGGAGCGCTTGGTTGGAAACTTGTTCCTCAAATGTTTTCAGGTCAGCTTCACTGGCCCAGCGATCTTCCGAGTCGCTGAACACTCGCACGACACCATCGCTGCATCCGCTAACAATATCACTATTTGGCATGGTGGACACAGACCACACAGATATGGCAGGATGTACTATGACTTGCGCACATTCACCGTCTGGGATTACCATGGATGTTAATGTGTAAAGTCTTCGAAATCAGAGAAATTGCACCATACCACGCCATACCCGCACTGAGCGGTCCTCTCCGGCAGAGACCAGGTCACCATTGGGCAAAACCGATAAGCTGTATACGAAGGAAGTATGTCCAGACAGCGTGTAAATCAGATCACCACCTATTGTCCATACTCGAACTTCGCTGAAATGTCACGTGTCAAAAACACATCCCAGAGTAAGATATGCACTCATCCCACCTATCATTGGAGCAGGACGCAAAACCAAGATCAGGTATTAATGATAGACCACGGACAGCATCACGGTGGCCCTCATAGGTCCTTATTACTTTGTTCTGCATCCAAAACCTGATTGTCGTATCCGCAGATGCTAAAGTAAAGGTGTCAAAAGGGTCGGTGATGGAACACAAATCCGACAGACCTGTCAGGAAATGTGAGTCCTCCAAAGCGAGCACTGCCCAAACGGATTGTTGGTGTCCCTTGAGATCGTATTGAAGCGTGAAGTTTTTCCAGACTTTGGCGGTCCTGTGTCTCAAATTTAATCTAGTTCCAGTTTGTAAGACGGAAGGCTGTTCACCTGTCCCAAGAGCCGGAAATGATGACACCAGTTGGGCCAACATGGAGGGCACAGACGTTATCTGTGTGTCCGACTAAAGAATATTCCGGGTCTTCTTTGTTGGACGAGTCGAGCACAAAGATGTTGATAACCATGTCTTGCCCCCCAACGACAGCGTATCCTGACCAGACGTCAAAGCGCGTTTCTATCACGCTGCCTGGAAAAAACCCTGACCTTGCGGTGCATCCGCGGTTGGAGGGAGATACTCCACTGCATTGACGAACCTGGAACCCGATCGGAGGATAGAAGCGAGAGAGAACGATGAAGATGAGCTTCTCAGCCAAGATATCGCAGTCGAATCGCGCGAAGCGGACAGAACTAGATTATTCGTTGGTGACACCACCCCACGGACCTGTGAATTTCCGGTTTCCGTCAGGGATTATTTGGAGATTCCCAGATCGCGTATGATAGATGACAACGTACATCGGCAGAGTGGCTCAATAATGTCGCAGAAAGTTTGTAAGGCATAGGATTGTCATGAAAAGTAGCGTAGGACAACTTCGAAGCGGCTGACTGGAACTTGTATTCATTACGTAATATCCATTTGCTACTAAGCAGTACAGATTTGAACGTAGTAGAGGAAGAGGTGAAGCAGAAAGACTAGCTTTGGAACATCCGGCGTCGTGTTGACCGACCAACGCCGGATGTTCCATTTCTCCTTCGTCCTCGACACATGAATGTAACTATTGGATCGTATGTAGTAGTATGTATGTCAATGTCATGATGCATGATAAACGGGGAAAAGGACTTGCAATGCTTGGCTCCGGGAGCGCGTAGCGAGTGGCGGAAAGGGGAAATGAAGAGTTCAAATGGTCGGATGTTGTGCTGCGAGAGGGAGTGGCTAGTGGGGCTAAAAAGAGAGCGGGCAGGACGTTGAGTTGTGTCCAAGCCTTTGTCACTCAGTGTGGGGAATGTGTAGGCAAGAAGCGCCCGAGTAGGGATTGTGGCAACACCTTAGGCCTTAGGTGCAACGGAAACGAGAGCACGCTGGAATGATTTGAAAGACGTATCGTTACAGATTTCCACACCTGGGAGTGTGTTGTTGAAAAGCAAGGTCAATGGGTGTCAGCGAAATGCTCGGATTCAAAATAAGAACAAACATGGATATATGTGTTAAATCTCAATAATCCGGAGCTATCCGTGGCCCTCACCACAGCGGAATGGAACAATCCTGATCCGGTGCTATCCGAGGTCAATCATCGCCGCGTGGAGCAAGTTCTCATCGACAGCATTTGCTATCACTTTTCAAAGAATAGGCAAGCAAGGTTTTAAGCCGTCGACGACGGCCCCTTGTATTCTAAGGTAAGTTAGCTAACAAAAGAACGATGAAATGTGCACCACTCTACGATCCTACAGCCATAATCAGCAGCAGGGAGATACGGAGGTGTATGCTATGCCGTGCGCCATTACTTCATCTCCTGCGAGGGCCTCTCGATGCAGATGGTCGAGCGTAGGGAATCGATCACGACCAGTTGCCAAAACGTGAGGGGTTTGTGAATGCAGGGTAAAAGAACAGAAGTGTCGAGGCTCTTCGCTTTAGGGCCGACACTTCCGTCCAGATGCAATTTGCTGCGTAGATTGTCACATCAACTTCGACAGGTTGATCAATAATTGCAACCACACAGCGCAGATTCGTACAATGGTGGAAAGAGCACAGGATTGTTGTAGGACAGGCAGAAAATATCAACATGTTTGAAAGGAACGAATACACATTCAGTCGCAGAGGTCCACTGCCGATCCAATGGAGACTTTAAGCCTTTTCGTTGTTTTGTTGGAATCGCCCTCAGCTTTACGTTTCAAGTTTTCCTCCGATTGACGAGCAAGCACAAGCGTAAGTAAGTTCTGCGTTGGTTCTTGGGTTTGCGAGTCGAGTTCTGGGGTTTCGCTCGATATTCCGCCTTTCTGCTTCGGACCCGTGTGGAGCTTCCCCAGGGTATTGCTGCTCGGAAGCTTCAACATGGCAGGACCAGCGGGGAACAACCAAAAAGTACTTACATGTTTCCATCCGCGAGACGGGATTCAACAATCTTAACGATGCAGGAGAGCTCACGCTAATGAATGACATAAAGGCAAGGTACTGACTCCATTTGTAAGGCCGAGAAGACGGTTCTCGACCTGCGGTTCCGCGCGAAAATAGTCGAGATATGCCTTGCTTCTCTTGGATGAATGCAAGAATACGTATTTCGTTTTGTGCCATTCTTTTTGTGCCCTTTTCCCCTTATTTTTCGTTGGTTTCTTGCCTTTCCTTGCGTCGGCTCTTACAGAACCGAAGTCCTCGGATATCGCATTTTCTGTGGTGATAAATCCTATCGGGAAGAAAGTCAGGCATCTTTGTTACGACGGAGAAAGCATAGTCAACCCTCATCCTCTAGTCTCATAAGTAACTGGCTGACCAGGGCAGCAGCGCAACCTGAAGGTGACAGTGAGCAGCCGATGAGGGTGAAAATGCTTACGAACCAATCTGTTCTCTGAACTGCAGAGCAGTACTGGGTCTGTGAACTTCAAATATCTTGATCGCACGTCTAAGACAGCCCATGATGAATAACACATTATAATAAACATAGATTCAGAGTACCTGAATAACGCGAGATCCTTGAACCGGCTGATCATATCAGCATGTGTCTTTCCCGCTATGATGTCCCATTCAGGAGACCGCCGGAGGCGACAGTCAAAGCATACAAATTGTGATGGAAGACGTTTGTCCTGTGTGCCATGATACCTACGCATTCCTCAGTCGAGGGGGTGATCTGTTTTATGATCAAAACTCACCCCATGCACCTGCAGAGATTAAAGGGAGATCATGAATCAGGGTTACACGTGCATACGAACGACAAGAGAATTCTGACCAAACATGGCGCCATTTATTGCAACCACCTTCACAGAGAATCAAGGAATCATCAACCTAAGGGAAACCTTCAGCTGAGGGGTATAAGTTCTGCAAAGGATGTTGAATGACCATTGTGCCGCAATCACAATCAACATGGCCATCATCTTCCATCGCATCGGCTGTTCTCGTTGTCTTCACGGTCCTCCCAGAAATAGTAGGAATATCCTGTTCTATAGGAATCTGATTTTCGATGTCTAAGGTCGTATCAGGACCCGGAAGAGCAGTGAGACACAGCAATGAGTGACTGACGTACCCGAGTTTAGTCTGGTCCGATTTCCCTCGCCACTTCGTAGCTTTTCTTGGAGAACGAAAGTGTCGATTTGCTGGGTTGAGACAAAAGAACTAGATGAATTGCGGATGTCTGATGGAGGCAGCGAAGGAACGCGTCGCAAACTTGGCAAGGGTGACGTCGATTGCATATCAATCTCTTGGGTTGCGGGGATTACCTGTGTTTCTTCTATATCTGGAGAAACCACCTATCTGGATTCAGCGTTACAAACGGAAGACTTAGCAGGAGCTCACGAGATATCCAACATGCGTCGGCGTGGGGTCGGGCTGACCCCCGTATTCGACTACATTGTTGCCTTTCCCTTGAGCTTCATGCACCGAAATGGGTAGTATCTTCCCTTCGTCTCCTCGGACACCAATAGGAACCGTAGCGCCGCTGGCGTTGCACCTGGCCAAAATAATGCCTTCATCGGCGATGTCTTCGCCCAGAGCGTCCTCATCCGCGTCTGCATCTGCATCCCATACTACATTTCTGTTCAATGCGTCTTTCCTCTGGAGTTCTGCATCCTCGACTCGAAGCCGAGCTTCTTCAACCGGAGTTAGCTTCGGAGGACAGCGGGTGGTGAGACCCGTAAATGTAGCATTGTTATCCTCGGTGGAGGATGGAAGAAAGGATGAAACGGAGACGACCTTCATGCTCACACTGGTAACTCTGTCAAAGCACATCAGGGTCTCTGTCGAGTTGAAGACGTACCCGTGCCAACCAGTTTCCAGATTACCGATCCTTGTGCTTTCCGGTACTTCAGCCGCTCGATGAGTTGTGAAGAACCATCTATTCGAATCGACATCACCAGCTCGGAAATATGGTGGTTGGTAATCATCGGGGGTGTTGTCGTTGAAGAAAAGTTTGAAGTTCCCGTAGCGACATTCTAATACCATCATTCTGAGAACACGGGGATACTCACGAAGGACTCACTTGGCAATGTCTCCATCTGTGAAATAGTGGTAACCAACGTCTTAATCATTAACTGGATCCATAGGATGAATCTAGGTTCAATGGGAAGTTTAATGCGAAATATACTTTGAGGCTGCGCTTTACATCGCCAAGGGTAGGCAGGTTTCCTCGCTTGAGCGCGTCGACGACGGGATCTCCATCCACGCGGTGTAGTGACATTTTTGACAACTGATCCCCCAAAGACATGATGGGTACGACAGTATTCGTACCCGCCACTTTACAGTACTTCGTCCTTGTCAGCCTGAAATGAATATAGGTCAATTTCGCCTACCTGGAAATTGAAGGTGTAAGCTTCCACAATGCTGTGAGACATCGGTAAGCTGGATGATGACAATGCCAGGACAGTACTACTTGTTGGGGTCTTTGCTGTCCTATTGGCGACTTCAAGTAATAGTGCATCGAAGAGCGTAAACAACTAACCACATATATGGCGAAGATGAAGCGGCGAAGGTACTGCTTCTCGATGGCCTCGAATATACCCTTTTCCTGGATGCAGTAGGTGGTTATATGCGGTGAATATCTGCCTTAAAGTGGTCTATATGCGTACCAAATAGTCCAAAATCCTGTCACCCTCATTGGTGAAACCCCGCTTTAGACTCATAATGGTCACGCCACTGACGGTTGGCCTGGTCTGATTATCGAACGACGCAGTCGACAAGGTTGACGGAATTTGAGCAGACAAATGATCTACAGAATCGCTGTAGGCGGCTGGTTTCCTATATACTTTCGAAGCGTACGTTCGGAGAAGTTTTCATAAGGTAACAGACCCCTGAAGAACATTTTAGTCGGTTCGTAAAGGAGCGGTTACCAAATACCTCAAGTATGCAATGCATCCCAACCCAGCTTTCAAGAGGGTCTCGACGCACTGCAGGCTAGTACTACTGCTGAGTGTCTGAAGAGAGCTCAGTCTTGCAGAAAGGGCCTCTTCGTAGACTTCACCTGGGCTTCGGTATTGGTCGCTGTAGCATGCGCCTGCATCGCGAGAGTGAAAGCTTTCAACGTGTTAGTCAAAAATGGATGGTGATGATGGACAAGGGCAAGAAGAAGTGCGTGACTATTTTCAGACGCGCTCGCGTTTTAAGCCAGCACCCAATCACGTGGACGAGTAATCGGGAACCCAGCAGATTGGAGAGCAGTCAGGGCAATTGATCCATTCATCATCACGATGGCAGGACCAGAGGATAGGAGCCATTTATAGACAACATTTCTTAATGCACTGGCCCTTGAAACCGCCGTCCAAGACCGAAGAGCGCGACACTCCGTAAACAAGCTTCGTCAGAACTTAAAAGCTCGAGGAAGCAAGTTGCTTTACAAGCCCTTGACGGCGCCATAAAAGGTTTTATTGCCCTGTCCCTATCAACGCGGTTATCCGTGTGTCAAAACCATCATTGCGAATGGGCATTTCTGGAGTGTAGAACGGGTTCTTCATGACTGCGTCCGCATAAGCCTCGTAAACCTTCTGCAAAACAGACTCGGCGGTCGTCTCCGATAGGGAAGTCAGCAGCACGAACTTGGTACCTTGGCTGGAAGCTCAATCCTACTCTCATACCGACTGATGAATAGAACATGCCCACCTGTTGCTGTCAAGAAGATTGTCATTCTGAAGGATTCCCCTTCGATGACTTGCGCCCCAGAACTGAACCCGATGGGCGAAAGCCTACTGGTGATGGCGTGAATGCCGTGCAGAGTTCCGGCAAGTACGAGGTATTCATTGGACGTCAGCTGTGCAAGGCCATCTGAGAAAATTCCGACAGTCATTTAATCATCCCAATGAGACGATTGAATACAAACCCGCAAAATTGCGCTGATAGACTAGGCCACCAGCCTTGTTGATCACCTGCAATATCGACTCAGAATACATGTTGTTCCCCTAGTTTATTCTTACCCAAAGCCCAAAGATAGCCATGATGAGTCAAGAAGGAGACTATGTAGCAAGCTATGTGGCACTACCAATGCCATGGCCGAATTTGTTCTTCGTTTGCCCAGTGCTAGTATCAACGTCTTCGCACGACTACTTGTTCCATACCCTGAGTGTGCTCACTCTGCTGGGCATGAGACTCGGACCTTTTCACATTGTCGGATTCAGTGTCTTCGCTCTTCTGTCATGGGTAACACAGTCGAGCCAGCTCTCAAGACTTGGCCATAGGGACTTGACGCAACTCTCTACCGAACAAATAGAAGCTTTGGCGAATTCTGTGGACCCAATCAAGAACATCGACACACAAAATCCGGACTCTCACTTGTCAAAGCTCCTGATCCCGCGCCCTGGTACGTTATGCATTTTTCGTCGTCGGTCCATATTTTTTGACGCCAAGATTGGTAGTTGGAAGCCACAACTCCTCCTTTGTCCGTCAATACATTATCGCTGCACTGAAAGCTTTGAACTGGCACGTCGAAGAAGATAGCTTCACAGAGCACACGCCATACGGTCAACGTTCCTTCACCAACATAATTGCGACGAAAGATCCAACAGCCTTGCGAAGAATCATTGTTTCTGCTCACTATGATAGCAAATTCTTCTCTACATACCCGGAAAATCAGGTGCCCCCTGCAGAGCTACGACTTACTTTATGTCATTGACGGTTTATAGTTTGTAGGTGCAACAGATTCGGCGGCTCCGTGCGCGATGATGCTTGACCTCGCTGAGGCTTTGAATCCGCTACTGGACGACCGGGAGCAGCGGCTCCTAGACGGGCAAGAGGACGATGAAGACCTTGCCGATACCACGTTGCAGCTGGTTTTCTTTGACGGTGAAGAAGCTTTCAAGGAATGGACCGACGCAGATTCAATTTATGGTGCAAGGTGAATTGGCCTCGCAACACCAGCACCGTCCTGCATTGCTGAAATGTTAATGAATGTAGGCATTTGTCCCAGAAATGGGCAACGACTTATATAGCTCCTTACACGAAACGGCGACTAATCAGTCATTCAATGACGGAACTAGATGGAATTGAACATCTTATTCTTTTAGACCTCCTGGGAGCACCCAATCCGTCAATCCTTTCGTATTTTACCGATACTGCATGGTTGTTCGATTCACTGGCTTCCGCGGAGCGACGGCTGCATGAGTGTGGAGTACTTGCGGAAGGCGCCACAGCTTTCCAAAGCTTTTTCGTACCTCGTCGCGTTAACGAATTCAATCGTGGGTATGTAGCCGACGATCACATACCGTTCCTTCGAAAAGGCGTGAACGTTCTTCATGTGATTCCATATCCATTCCCCAGTGTTTGGCATACCTTGCGGGTAAGTTATAAATCGTCTGAAAATCACGAAACGCTGTAGTTTGGTTTTGCAGGATGACGCAACTGCTCTTGATATACCGACCATGACACGTTGGAATCTCGTCTTGAGGGTATTTGTGTCAGAGTATTTGAGCCTGCAACCGAAACTGAGCCCAATACAAACGAGGCACGAGCACATGGAGCGCTTCGAATGTGAACTTGTGAGTATCCTGCCACAGTAAAATGTTCTTGAGCTCAACTCGTGCTCGCTTAGTAGGTTCATCCATAGTTGTGGAACAGCTGGCATTCCTGAATTGCAAACTCTCAAGACTACTTCATGTAGCCTAGTATGTACATGGAGGTAGCATTAGCAATGAGGTAGGCCAGCAGTCGTGATTCAGCGGGCAATCGAACGTTCAACATCGAGAGCAACACTTCCGGGCGCCATCATACAGCCATTATCAGAGCCTTGTAGTGCTTCATCAACTCAGAGGCATCCGTGGCGAGCTATCACGATCAACATGGTTTAGGACAAACAGCAATATCAAACCATACCTGCTGCTTCTCTCGACCCTCGTCTAGACGGCGTTTTGCTGCATTCATTATGTCCTTGCGCGACTTTCGCATCCGCGCTGATTGTACCTGGGCTGATTGATGGGGGGTCGTATATGCGGTCATTATCCATATGCTTGAACAGGAGGACTCACTTGCTTCTTCTCCCGCTTGAATTACCTGCATGCGCCAAGGAGTAAGCTCGTCCAGAAGGGATGAATAGGTTGAAAGTAGGTTGTCGAACTTTTCCTGCGCTATCCTGTCAAAAAACACCCACCAGGGTGACACTAAATAATGACCTTGTTCGTGTTTGGGTGCTCCTTTATAATCTGACACCCATGCTTGCGAAGATGTAACTCCTCGAGCTGGCCTAGTAAGCCAAGGATTTTATCACTTGAACGTTTTATGTCATTCCTGACGCAGTCATATAAAACAACTTACGCGTGCGCATTGGTTTCCCTCGCGGTTCTTTCTAGATCCTCTCGCATCGTGGTGAAAGCGGAGGTGATCTTAACTTCAAATGTTTGCTCCAACCTCGATTTGTCTTGTATAGAGGCTCAATCGCTGGGACATCTGGTTTGGCAAAAAGCGAAACGTACCTTTTTCTGCACTGTGCGCATGTACCATGATGGGATCAAATGGTGTCGTTGAGAAGAGAATGGGGACCTACCGGAGTGAGGTCAGGTCGTGGTTCCCTATCAAATTTTGTGCGTTCAGTGATCGAGGGCCCGAGTACGGGACAGCCGGGTCAAGCTTACTTCTACGGTCTAGTAGTCGCCATGGTACGATCGAAGTATTCAGCCCGCATTCATTGTGATTAAACGGGGTTGAATACTTACCATAAGCCATGATCTGAGGTGGAGCCTTGGTTCGATAAGCCAATAGAGTTGGTGATCAGGGGTGTGTTATTGTCCAGTCAAACGTCGCGTACAGGTTTCGGCAAAGGTGGCAAACTCCCGAGCCTCTCCAAGCACTCCAATACTAAGCCAAGCCCAAGCAGCCCGAAGCTCTCTGTCCCAAAGTTTTCCCCAGGGGACGGGCAATTTAAAGCCTTTTTAAGGCTAAATAACCACACGTCCCACGCAACAGCCAGCCTTTCCTTCAGCTCACTCTCCGAAAGCCCTTCCAGCCTTCCAACGAGCTGTCCTTTAGTCTCCTGGACAAGGAATCCCACATTGTCCCTCATCGCATGCAACCTGCTACTTCTGTATCGCCTCTGGGTACATTTACCCAAGATAGTCCCAATCACAAGCTCTTCCTCGCGCAGTCGAGAGCCAGCTACTTGGGATATAGAGTAAGTGCTCGACATGTATGTCAGCTCTTCGCGGTATGTCATATACAAGGAATCTATCCATGTCATCCGTGTTTGATCACTGGCAGGTAACCCTGGGAGGTGACGACGGACAAGCGGCCAAAGGACCTTCGAGATTGGCTGTATCTCTGCTTTGTCCTGATGATGGTGCAGGGTGTTTGGCATGTCCTCCAAAACGATATTGCGGAAGAGGTGACCAAGGGCGCGATCGGACTCGTAGTAGTCTGAAGATCGAGGGGCATCTTCTTCCGCCTTGTCCCAGTCAGGTTTGAATCTGATGAGCAATCTTGGCATGTCCTTAATCATGACTTTGTTCCCGTTCTTCGGGTAATCCACAGCCTGGCTGTGCAGCTGTGCTAACGTGAGGCAATCCGGATCAAGTGTTCCGTGCTGTAGCGCATTCAAGTCAGCTCAGCGGCGAAAGCAGAACAATGCATACTTTGGATTGGTCTATTTGTCGTGGCAACATAAGACAACACTCTCGGCGTCTTAGGGGGCTGACTCACCTGCAATCGTGATGTGCTTCTTGGAGACCAACCCCTATGATTCATCTTTATGAGCACCCGAGCCACTTTCGAGAAGAAAGAGTTATACCACGACATCTGAGTTGATATATTCGACGATGAAGTTACAGACATCATCGATCGTGCTGGGTCTCTCCAGTTTGAAGGGCTCCACTGGCGTGTATGAAGCAGGGTCTTGGTGTTCGGGCACTAAGAGGTCTCCGTATTGTATGACTTCATACATATCACTAAATTTAGGATTACGCTGTAGTCTGTGATGGAGAGGGGAACTTCGTACCCGTCAAGATCACCCCCTCCCAAACCATTCGGCAGTGACCAGCTTCCTTTGGAAAGATGTTTATATGGGACATGAAGCGAAGCGTCAACTGAAATCACACGTACCAGTCGTTGGAAACACGACGACATTCCTAAGGTGGCCAAACAAAGATAAAAGATCTTCAGGGGGAGGCCCAATGGCGTATACTCGTTGTACTGTTTTGTCCGTCAGCGATCTGGACCGTGCAGAGTAGGAGAGATGTCCCACCGTCCCCAGGGTGAATGACAGGGCTTCGAGATATGAGACACATCCCTTGGAGATAACGAGGCTCCTCCTCTCCAGGATGTTGCACACACACTTCAAGCGAATGAAGTTGTTATTTTCAGTACTTGGACTGAACACATACCGAAGATCTTCCCTTGGGGCAGGCAATACACATTCTTCAGACCCTTCTTCACGTATGCCGAGCCTTCGTCCGCAACCCCAACAAGCATATAGCTGTTCGGAATCGGAATACGTGCCTCGTGCTTCACTTCACGCAGCACGTGATTGATTGCACATGAACGAAGTCGTGCGAGGAACGGTGTATCCAATGATTGCTGCATATGATTTGGTTTCAGCTCTAGTCCCAGCGCGTAGAGTCTTCTGAGGATCGCAGCAAGCCGGTAATTGTAACATAGCTGGCGTGATTCGAGCAATTTTGCAAAGAGATCTGCAGAATCATGGGCCATTCGTGCGTTGGCCACGGTTTCTGCCTGAAGCTTCACGAAAACCTCCTTCGGTGCACCACGGTCTTCAAGTACCATTACCAACGGTCTATCAATGAATGAAGGTGGTGAGAAGACTTGCATTACTATGCATGCAGAGATTGACACAAACCTGTTTAAGTGAGGGATGTTAGGCTTGTCGACAGAGCGCGCAATTTCTATCGTTCCATATTCCTCGCCGGGTACATCGAATTTATTCATGGAAGGCCGAATACACATGTGGATCCCCTCTAATTTGGGATCCACAGAAACGACACCTTTGCATCCCAAAAAACGAATCTGATACTATGCAAGCGTCGGGTGAGGGTCATTAGGTGTACTAGATGAAAGACTTACGGCGGAGGGGACGATGGAATTAACCAAAAGGGCAGGATTGTCCTCACATAAGGCCGTGTAGATCTGCTCAGCCAGCGCCAGTGATACCGTTCCAACACCGTCAGTGAAGTTGATGCCATTCTCTTCAATGTCGGGTATCTCAGACCATTGATCCCTCCTGATGCGGACGGATGGGTCTGTTCCAGAGAAAGCTTGCTAAGGAATGGTCAGTAAGTGGCAAATGACAGGGGTTTGACTCACCGCCATCCGTGCCCCATACTTGGATGGAATCGTAATAACCCCGCTAAAGTCTCCAAGGGAACCGCGGATGTTTTCAGCAGTCACCTCACCCTTTTCTGGGTGCTGAAACGCGTTGACGTACCAAACAGCATGTTCCCTGAGAGCCGATGACGAATACCCCAAGAACTCGAAATGCCTTCCGGCAAGATCAAATCCCTTTTTCAGCAGCGTCCCCACACGTTCCTCCAGGTAAGATGCACCATCGACGTCTCGATCCCACCTATATTGAAGGCGATCTTCGTCACGGAAGTCGACACGAAGGAAATGATCCTCGTAGCCTTCATATTCACGTATGACTCTATTGGACTGAGTGAGAGTCGGCCCTTCCAGTAGCAGCCGGGTTGGCGTGAACGTGACATGGTGACAGAAAACGCGACCTCTGGGAGGAGTAGTTCGCGGACGCCGAGGTCCCTTCTTTAGGACGTTCTCGAAACATTCGAATACACGCTGTCCCAGGGGGCGATGGGCAGCGATTTCCGCAAAGCGCCGCATGACGTCACCCGCTGTATCCCTGGAACAACGAATCAACTCTTCAATGCGTGGCCGAAGCTCCATTAGTTCCACAGTGTTTGCAGCGCCATTGTGTAGAAGGGCTTCGATCTGAAATGCAACCCGCCAATTCGACGTCAGAAGCCGGGACCGTAACCACGTCGCAATTTCGTTGAGTCTCTTGTTGCAAAAAAAGTTTTGGCGGCCATTCGCGTCTATAGTCACTCCTTGTTTTGGTGGGTGTAGAGACGAGGTGCGACAGTATGCCTCGAACCTCTGTAGGACAGAACTTCCGAAGTCGTGGTCACTAGTAGTGTCGTAAAGCACGATGCGCAGTTGATGTGAATAGGG
>JBBPQQ010000162.1:0-18180 GCA_038092595.1 Boletus subdepauperatus
CAAGGGTGTCGACGATGATCCCGACCTAAAGAAACTCCGCGCCGGCCTTACGAGTGCTATCCTCTCCGAGAAACCCAACGTGAATTGGGACGACGTCGCTGGCCTCGAGGGAGCCAAGGCTTCCTTGAAGGAAGCCGTCATCCTTCCCATCAAATTTCCCCACCTTTTCACTGGAAAACGCACGCCATGGAGAGGGATTCTTTTGTACGGCCCGCCTGGGACGGGGAAGTCGTATCTCGCGAAAGCTGTTGCAACAGAAGCCAAGAGTACGTTCTTCAGCGTGAGCTCGAGCGATCTTGTCAGTAAGTGGCAAGGAGATTCCGAAAGGTGAGTCGATCCGATTATTCCCATTTCCTCCCTGACCACCATACCCGCTCAGACTCGTCAAGAACTTGTTTGAAATGGCTCGCGAAAACAAGCCCGCTATCATCTTTATCGATGAAGTAGACTCCCTTGCCGGTACCCGCAACGAGTCCGAATCGGAGGGATCGAGGCGTATAAAGACTGAATTCCTTGTTCAGATGAACGGCGTGGGCCACGATGACACAGGTGTCCTAGTCCTAGGAGCGACTAACATCCCGTGGCAACTTGACCCCGCCATCAAGCGTCGTTTTGAAAAGCGGGTATACATCCCACTTCCAGGTCTCGAAGCTCGGAAACGAATGTTTGAAATCCATATCGGCTCCACGCCATGTCAACTGGAAGTAAGAGACTACCGCACCCTAGCAGAGCGCACGGAAGGGTAGGTTCCTTCAAGCTGGGCGCCCCTCGTACGCACGACTCAATCCGCATTCCAGGTACACTGGTTCTGATATCTCGATAATAGTCCGTGACGCACTGATGCAACCAGTGCGGAAGGTGATATCTGCTACACACTTCAAGCCTGTCCCTCCGTCGTCTGCATCGGGAAAGGCGAAATGGACGCCCTGCTCGCCCGGCGATCCAGAGGCCGTAGAGAAAGCGTGGTCCGAGATAGAATCAGACGAACTAGTTGAACCGCCGCTCAAGCTGCATGACTTCATCAAGAGTCTGGAAAGCACTCGTCCTACCGTAACAGAGGCAGACATTAAGCGGCACGAGGATTGGACAAAGGAGAGTGGTACGTAGCATACGTTCGTGCCCATCTGAGTAGCTCTGAGCTCATTCACTTCTTCAACTTAGGGAACGACGGTGCATGACCTGAACGCCGATTTTTTGTCACTACATCGCCTCTTGATCTATACCTGGATCCACATTTGTTTTACACGACATCTTGGGAATATAAGCGATGGATTTTTAATATTGACCAAGCACTACATGAGACTACGATACGTATGCATTGGGAGGGCTGAGAAGTCGAAAGAATGGCCAAATATCGGATTATCTAGCATACAACTCACGCAGATGACATCCCACGTAGATGATGTCCCAGTGCATTAGAAAGGAGGTCCGCACATTAAAATGCATTCAACTGAGCCTGCGCATACTGCATCGCATGCGCATGTACATGTGTCGGCTTAGCGACTGCATGACACACCTGGATCTCTCGTATCCACGGATGGACTATGACCTCCTCGATGGCGATTCGACGTGACGGATCTGGTTCGAGCATCTTGCGAATCAAGCCCCTACAAGCACGAGGACTCAAGTTGTTGATAGTCGACGGATAAATAGGGTCCTTCTCTTTCTCCTTGATAGGAATGGTACACCCCGTGGCGTAAATGGCATAGAGCTTGTCCGTCATCTGAGCGGCACGCCAGGGCATTTCTTGGAAATGTAAGCAGTAGTAGACGACACCGCACGCCCAAATGTCGACCAGACGGGCGTCGTAGGCTATGAGTCAAGGGAATGGAGCCGCGAATCAGGCTACCGAGAGAGAGAGCGCAGCTAGCTGCTTACGTTTGCCGAAGAATTGCTCGGGGGCGATGTACGGTTCACTACCGCACAGCCCAGTCGACATATGAACCGTCGCCTCCCAAGGTAGACGATATACAGTTGATGCACCATAGTCCCCAATCTAAACAGGTGTAAAAAATAGTTGCACCTATGTCACTACCACGAACCTTGAGATGGCCCTTGGTGTCGAAAAATAGATTTTCCGGTTTGATGTCACGGTGGGCAACACCTTGACTATGTAGATATGACACCCCAGTCAGGATTTGCTTGAAGCAACATTCCACCTCGCTGGTTGACATGCCTCCCTTCTTGATGGCAGCGTAGAGATCCCCACCCGGACAGAACTCCATTACCTCACACCAATGTTGACTCTCGTCCTGAACGAGATCCACGGTCTCGACGATATTGACATGGTGCAAGGTGGAGGAAATGCAGAATTCCGCGGTGAGTTTCTTGACGTATTCTTTCTCTGACTCGTTCTTTCGTCTCTTACGGAATTCCTTGGGAGGGAGCGTTAGCAGGTAATAAATGGGGCGGCGGATGGAGGACGATAATGTTAGTTCTCCTACCTTGACAGCGTACAGCTTTTCTTCGGTTCTATCCCATTTATGAGCTAGGCGGACGACAGAGGTAGCGCCTTTGCCGATTGCAACCTTTTGGCAAACGCCATACTTCTGTGTTAGACTGGTTGTACTGTCCCCGGCGACGGATCTCCGCTCGCCGTCCGAATCGGACTTCTTACTGCTGCCAGTTGACCTGGCTGAAGACTTGCGACTCAGCTTGGGTGCGGAGGAGATGAGGTCCTTGAGGGTGAATTTTTGACCAACGTCGGAGTGGCCACTCGAAGGTGCTCTAGGACGTGAGTTGGGTTGGGGAGAAGGAGGGGGCTTGGCCTTCGAAGGCGCTGGGTGTGGTTCGGAGGTAGACAGTTTGTTGCCAGAGACCCCTGCGGACACGCTTGGGGCCCGGCTCGGGGCCTGACTTGGGGGACGAGTAGAAGGGCGACTCCAACTGTCGCACTCGGATGGGGAAGGGGGGGTATCTATCGAATCAGGAACAACCATGGCGGGAGAGAAGGGAGGAAGGGGCGACGAGGGTGGCAGTGAGGCAACGATTTGGACCACCCCGGAAAACAAGAAAAATTAATTCGTCAAAGGCATTGTGAAAAGTTGCGAAAGAGAAAACAAAACGGGTGCGATGTGGACGATGATTCAAATGATGCGGAGGCGAGGCGAAGAGAACAATCTACCAGAATCACGGAGCGTGGTCCGGAAATGACTAAGCGGCTTCGACCGCTCCTGCAGGTGCCGTGAACTGGACAAAAGCGGCAAGTTCACGGGGTCGATTCGGGCAACCCCAAATCATATGAACCTGATTCAGATAGATATACGCTCATATACATTCCCCGACATCCCTACACGTTGTCCAGGAGACTGTACGTACCTACCTGTGCCTACATGCAGCATGCACGAGGCCCTAACTGAGGTCATCTCATAAACACATGACTGCGGGAATATTGTGATTCGTCACTTCTGAAAGTCCGACTAAGATCTGAGTTGAGTCCGAGACTCCGGGTGCCCGTCAAGCTTCTTGTGGGGGACATTATTATGGTTCGTCTCACGAAAGACATTTGTGAAATGAATTCCACCACCATGACGCAATGAACGAGGGAATAAAAATACACCGACGAATCGCAAATTGACCTGGTCGACAGCCCGACAAGGCATGGAACATAACCGGTGACCACCGAGGGGCGTGTGAACATTCCAGGCTTATTCAGCACGGCACCCACCGGCACCCCGACTGTACAGTTTGTACCCATTTAAGGTTGTGGCTTGATTACGCAATCAGTCATCATCCAATGCCCGCGGTGACTCTCGTACCCACCGACACCTTCAACACCAAGGTAGGAGGTAGGCCCAGTCGCACTTCTTCTTGTCGCACTCACCAAACAGCTTTCTCCTCTCCAGACACCGTCATGGTCAACTTACGCTCTCAAAAGCGGCTTGCCGCAGCCGTCGCCGGTGTCGGCAAGCGCAAAATCTGGTTTGATCCTGCCGAGCAGGCAGAGATCGCCAACGCCAACTCTCGTTCGCATGTGAAGAAACTCATCAAGGAAGGCCGTGTCATCGTCAAGCCCACCATCATCCACTCCCGTGCTCGCACACGCGAACTCCTTGCTGCAAAGCGCAAAGGTCGTCACACTGGACCCGGTAAACGAAAGGGTACTGCCGAGGCTCGTCTGCCTACCAAAGTGCAATGGATGCGGAGACAGCGGGTCTTGAGGCGGTTACTGAGGAAATACAGAGAGGCGGGCAAGATCGACAAGCATCTGTAGGTCTCTTCCCTATGTCGCACGTGCGCTCTCATCTCACGTCCTGGTTTCCTCAGCTACCACTCGCTCTACCAGAAATCAAAGGGTAACGTTTTCAAGAACAAGCGTGTACTCATGGAGTACATCCACAAAGCCAAGGCGGAGAAGAACCGCACAAAGGTCCTCACCGACCAGATGGAGGCCCGTCGTGTCAAGAACAAGGTCAGTTTTCGTCGGCAGCACTCATTGTTACTGACTGATGTACTACCCAGGCCGCTCGGCAACGCCGTGCAGAGCGTTTGGCACAAAAGCGACAGGACATTCTTGCTGTGGAACAAGAGGCAACTCAGGAGTGAACAACCCCCGTTGTACCATTTATGCTATGCATGTCATGCATGTCACGCTTTCCGGTTTATATACAACATGCCTTCTTTCTGTTTGGCTTGACATGAGCTCACAGTAAGACATGTACCAAGCTCATGCACATCTCCTTGACCCGTCGCTCCTTCGCCACCGTTTCAACCATCTCCCGCGTGACACCAATCTGTTCCGTTGTGCCATCGCCGTCCATCTGTACGTGTACGAGAAGCCCACACTCGTTCAGAGCGAATGCAGCATCCTCGACTCGAAGGTTGGTTGCACGCGCAATTTCAGCAAGCGTGCACTGAACTACTACATGGGACGTTGCGCTGCCGTCAGGATTTGATATCGTTTCAATCCGTCGGAGTGCATTGAGCGCTTCTGTCAGCACGCTGAGGATTAACGCCACAACACAAGCGAACGGGTACAGACCGTCAAAGTGACGAGGGGTTGACCCAGTGGATGCGACGTCGCTGATTTCGCCATCCCATCCTTTTGGCCGTTTTTTACGAATCATGCTGTCCTCACCGGATTGAAGCTGTGAGATATCGGGTATCCATTGGTCTGTAGTCACTTGAACATATTCAGGTGGCAGTACCGTCAACAGACGTCTAGCGCTGGGGTAAGAGGAGAAACTTTTTCGCAACCGGCTGTGAGAACACACCGGAAGAAACGTATGAGAGTCGCAACCCAATACGTAAGATAACTGCGTAGTCCTAGATCTGACAGCGGCCGTTCTGGGGTACCGACTCGTCCGGTTCTCCGAGATAATTCATAGCCTGATCACGGTGTGTTAGTAATTAAGATCAGGATGGTGGGTGGAGTGTGTCATACTAAATTCTATCATGAGCATGCCATACCCTTTGCGCTGGTATGGAGGCAGGACGATTATGCATGCGAGATTGTAGTCATCGTAAGAAAACTTTTCCTGCAATCAGGCGTCAACAGAGGTCGGTATAGACTGTTCGTTGGGAAGCGACCTTGGAGAAGAATCCTAACACATGGTCCCGTTGCGAATCTGCATCCGTCAGTATGTAAAAGAAAACTGTAGAAATTAAGGCTTGGAGTGCGGGAAAGAGAACCATCCTTACAGTTGTCGCAGTCAAAGAACAATGTCTTGACATCGATGAAGAGCTTCCCGAAAAGCGACAGATTCTGACAATAGAGCTGTATGAAAGACATAAGGGCGACGTAAGTTAACATTTGATCATCCAGTTGACTCACTTTTTCCTGGGCTCCGTCCACTTCCCAAATAGTGTGTGCTCCTCGCTGGTAAACTTTCCTCCCAGGTGGATGTCTTCTGTCACATTTCTTCTTCAAAGATATTAACACTGCTGATCCTGTCGGAAATTAGAAGCAGGGTGCACTCACAGCATGTAACTCCCATATTGATCCCTCCGTCATGTACTTGAAACATCGTTCGCAGACCCACAAAACGGACTTTTCACCAGCCAGGTGAGAGCGGGTGAGGCTACCGGCAAGCAAGTCGGAAGTTCGAGTGTACGGACGCCGATTGACGCCTGGTGTCTTGAGTGTTGGCGTGGAGGATCTACCTTGAGCAGTACTGCTCTCCTCGGTTTCCGACTCGGTTAATGGATACGGAGAGAAGTACCTATGGGAAGCACGATTCTAGCAACCTCATTTCCGAGAGAGGGACACGTACCATGTTTTGATCTGCCACTGTCCAAAGTTGACTGTATCAAAGTTTCTCTGCGCGGTGATCTGTTTATAATGTTCAGCCTCAAAGTCTTCCTCTGTCATGGTGTCCTGAGACCCTGCTGCGGCGATTTGTGCGTCTGGGAGAGGTGTCGTCTCTAACGAACTTGCCCGTGTGGAATTCGTCGGCGAACCAGGGCGACTGGTGGATTCCTCCCTCTTTCGCTTTCCATTGTTCGTTCCCGATGGCAAAGCGTCCGAGTCCGGCTCGACGCGACGCAACTCGGACCCTGGTACCCACTCATCCAATCGTTTATCAGAGCCTTCGTAGTGGACGTAGGCATGACCGTCGGAACTACGATGCTGGAGGACTTGGACAAACTCTGTTGCGAACACCATGGGATAATGTGTGAATTCAGGACATCTATCCGGGGTTGAACGACTCGGACGACGCACGGTCAATGCCATTCTTTCTCACCAAGAAAGCCTCCCTGCCCGAACCCTCTGAGTCCACTGTTTCAGCCATGTGGTGCTGGTAGGTCTGTAAAGCCAACGGGTTTTACGCCAGAGCTTGTCGGAATAGTACTACTGCTAGCCGAGTTTCTCATTCGCACGTCGCGGGGCTCCACTCAAGTCTGCAATGTACTTTGTTTGTACTTTCAATGATCCATCCTTCAGTCTACAGTCACTTTTATACAATCGACACCCGTTGACATCGAAGAGAGCTCGCTTTGTTACGAATGAGTTGTTGGGGCTACCGAGCTGCTCCCCATATTGGCAACACGGAGCTCCCCCCGAGGGACACCCGAATTTACCCCGTGACGGCGTCGCTCGCGGGCGGCCCGCTCGCCTGACAGGGCTGCGGAGTTTGCATATGTAGCTGTGCATACGGCGGTGCCTTCCAAGAAGAACATATGGGCACAGCATCCGTGTGGTGGGTATTAGTATCTACTCAAAAATCCGCAAGGCGAAGAAGCCCCCCACAGTTTACACACGTTCTGTCCATAAAAGAGAGTTGCACCACGGGAATATCTCCCTCACCCATCATTGTTATGCGCCCACGGGATACTCGTGTTGTCGATCAGATTGCGTTTGCAGTTGTGGTCTGGGCATCGTGCCTTCCAGTGGTCTCTGCTCAGTGTGATGAGTAAGTTGCTCTCTAGTCACCCGCATCCCCCACATTGACAGCCGTCGTGGCTCGAACTTCACAACTAGCTGTGATGATGGTGATATTATGGATGGACTTTCGCAACCAACTTTGATTGGTATCATCGCTGCCTGTGGTTAGTCCTTTCGAACAGAAGCCAAAACTTTTCTAAAATCACCACAGCGGCGCTGGCTCTCTTTCTTGGTATATGCGGCTTGTATCTTCGACGGCGGCGGGTTCGGCAAAGGGCAACACAATTACCCCGTATTTCTTATGATAGGACGAGCAAACTGTCGCCGAATCCACCAAAGCAATCCTATGCACCAGTTCCCGGTGGCTATCCTGTGTACCATCAAGCTGCTCCACCGTCTTTACACATACCCCGATACCCTCCTCAAGGATATGACACACGCCACAGTAGTTCACATTCGCAATGGCCTTCATCTTCAAATGTTTACACGATACCAGCGCCGGTTACACCAGTATCACACGCATCGCTGCGCGCTCCCTCGGGTGCCACCTCAAGGCCCATCTCATCGCTTGATACGACTCCGCTCCCTCTTCGGTCCTCTGTACGCAGAGACGATCCCACTACAATTTCGTCTCCCCCCTCGTCTCCTCTATCATCTGTGTCGCCTCGCAGCCCTCAGAGAAATGTAGTAGATTCACCTCTCCCTTCACTGTCTCCTTCCCCCCTACCTCGAAGCCCCTCAGTCGCGATTCCTCCTCCATCATTCCCTCCCCCGCCGCATCCGTCCGGCACCATCCCACCGTCAAAGACAACTCGTCCCCTCGTACTGGCCCCCATGGACACGGGAACCACCTCGAACAACAACGCTTACGAGGCTCCCCCTGCTTACACACCCATTTGAGACCTTGTTTTTTTTTATGATTCCTGCTTATTTGTTGGGCACGCTGCGTTTCAATTGTCATGACGCTACTTACTGTTTCCTTCAGTGACGTTCAGCTTATGATGGACTATGTATGACTCGTCGGACAATGACATATATCTCGTTCCCTCGCCTTCGTCACACTCGTTTTTCGACGAGATGATTTCAAGTACTTGCAGGTAAACAGACCACAACCTGCTTCGGTCATTCAGAGCAGAGACAAAACAAATGCGAGCACGGGAAGGACATTATTAATAAATCCGCAGCCCTTCAAGTGCAAGAGCGATATGCGCTGCTCCTAGGATTGAGATCCGAACGGACCCGGTGACCGGCCCCCGGAGGGCGAACAACACGCAGTACTCTTTAGGCGCATGCAACTTTCCCGAAGGAGTCGAAAAACTGGTCTGGTGGCCGCAAACGTCCGCATAAACGCCGCTCGTCACGCCGGTTTCCCAGTTACAGCTTGTGCTGCACTTGTGAAGGCTGCCCCCGCATCAACGTGGGCTATCCATATCTTGTGAGCAGGGTTAAGCAACCAGTTCCGACCAAAGGTAACGGTAACATCGGGTATACTCGCGCCCAAAAAGAAGCACACCCCACATCCTCACTGTGTCATGGGCCTCTCTAGTTGCTTAACTCCGATCATCGACCATATGAATGAATACGTTTGCAGGACAGGGTGGGGAATCTCCGTGCTCATTCTACACTCAGCCCTGGGCGCTCCTGCGGGGATTGGTACCGAGACGCCATAGATCAAATAACAGCGGTATTAGAGGCTGGGGTGTTAAAATTTCGATTCATGGTTTCTAGAAGAGGTAAATTCAAGGGACTAACGGCGAGGGTTGCTCGGTGCATCTATCCGTGGTACTAGATAATGTAGTCTGAGCGGTGTGACGGAGACGACGACGCGAGCCTATGAAGCCCAATTTTCCCTAGTTAATCCAATGTGGTAGGTTCAAAGGAAACAAGTCGGCTCCAAGTAACCCTTTCCTCGCCCAGGCATCCACCATAGGGTGTCCCCAGAGGACAAGCCAAGAAAACGTCCACAACCAACCAGCGACCCCACCAACGCGTCTCCCAGTAGCCTGCTTCCAAGCATGTTCCATCACAACCCCAACACCCTGCATGAGGAAGAACCCCGCTACCGCAAGCGTGTCTCCGCCCCGACCCATTCCCCGCATCCCGATGTCATGCAGAACGCCGGAAACAGCGAAAGCACCCATGACGGTCCCAGCTCGTCCAA
Source organism: Boletus subdepauperatus (assembly GCA_038092595.1). Classification (NCBI taxonomy): domain Eukaryota; kingdom Fungi; phylum Basidiomycota; class Agaricomycetes; order Boletales; family Boletaceae; genus Boletus; species Boletus subdepauperatus. The sequence goes on from JBBPQQ010000162.1 coordinate 9,486, forward strand.
GATATCTCCCCAAGGGTTTGCTCCCTACCGCCACAAAGCACTCACGAAAGGCTTGGTGCCATCTTCGTCCCCAGAGACTAGCGAGTGAGGTTGACAACCAAGGGGAATCGAAAAGAGGAGGCCACTGGGATGGGTATTGCCGGAATAGTATCGTGAACAATGCCGCATATACCTGGTAGGTGAACTCGATGCTGATGTATGAATTGGCACCGGCAAGCACCGTGACAATAAATGCTTTCATGTATCGCTCCCGTGGAGTTAGCGATGGATCGAAGATAGTACCGCCTTTTGGTGTTCCGAACGTGTCGGGTCCAAGCAAATGGACAGATCTGCGCAAGGTGTCGAATACGAGCGCTAAGAAGGTGAATCGACAGAGAGAAAGCAAGACAAATATTAATCTGGATTCCACTTGGAAGTATGGCGTTGAAATGTGCATCCTTTGAGGCCCGTTCCATCCAATTCCCCTGAGGTTCACAATGAGATCCAAGGCATTCCACATCGCAGAAAAGACGGAGACACCATGCTCGGTGGGGGTGGAGGTGTTTTCGTTGAGACCATCAATTGTGCCATTTCCCAGCGTGGAGATTGGCAGTCTAGCGTAAGGCCGCTGTACAAGCATCCATGTCGTGCTGCGCATTGCAATGGTAAACATGCCCAGCTGGATTGCAGAGTTTGAGCTTGTACAACCCTGGCTTGCCTCGACACTTACCGATAGTGCTTGATTGAGATAATCGTAAGCTGGATCATTCCCCGAGAAATCTAGAGACATGTTGGCGCGGAAAGTCAACCAGAACACTACAGGAAGGAGGGCCGTTCGATACAGCTTTGAATGTGGCAATTGCACCAATACAGCCATAACATAGTAGCCGAAGAAGGCCGGTACGAATATCGTCGCGAAGGTATATGGCGTCACAACAGCTGGCTGGAAAGCAACTGCATGCTGAAGAATGTGCAATCGCCTGTGGAAGGAACAAGTCAGACCTTTGAAAATAAGGGCAGAGCAGAGAGAATAACCAAGACATGGGTGAAAGCGGGAAAGACTTGGATTATTGAACGACCTGCTCAGCAGTGAGATTAAATAAATGGTCTGAATCACTGCGGCGCTCCTAAGGAGGCTTGCGCCGTGCGAAGTTGATGGCTTGGAGTTGAACGAAACACTCCCGTCCCATGTGGCATGATGAAGTCCGGCTATGTATAAGTTTTCACGTACGTAAAAGTGGCAAACTGGACGCACTCTTGTGGCAACGTGGCACACGGTGAGCAGTGCCACATCAATTGATCGAGCTCAACCAGTGCATGACGATGAAACGATGGATTGAACATGCGACGATGAATGCGTGGGTCACGAGTCTCACAACTATCGGCCAGGGTACTGGCCGAAGCAAGACTGCCTTTCTTCATGTCCTCCTTCCGGTTGTCCTCCAATCGCTCGCAATCTATTATGCCTATAGAGCTCTTAGATGGGCCCAAAATAGACGACATGGAACGAACCAAGGTGCGTTGAGCAGTGTCGATATGGAACCAGCACGACGGAAGGACCCAAACAGAGATCGGGAACCGGGTATGTCAGACCGTGACGTCAAGCTGCAGGCCACTGATACGGTTACAATTCCAATCTATCCCAAACACCAAAGTCTAGGTCCCCCTAGCTTTTGAGTACCCAGAGATAATACCTTGTCCCCATCCAATAAAGGATCTTAAGCCCGTGCCATATCGTCCCTTCAGATGGGGCCAGTACCAGTAAGTTGAATCTGTGCACGGTTAGCGTATGTCATTATGACAACGACCCATACGACAAAACCGTGGACTTCAACTGAAATTCTGTGTTGCTCACGCTCGGTTTAGTGTAACAATGGGCATTCGTACCATGCCTTGGTCTGAATGGATGGAACTTGACGAATCTTTCTCATCCCATCAACGAATTCGGACCTTCCGAGTAAACCAATGCGGGAAAACTGTCCTACGTGTCCTTCCCGCTCGCGAGGACGAGTCTGTAAAAGTTGCGAGTGGAGCCGAGGCAGGTTCGTGGTTTCTGCAATGCTCCTGTGTCTGTGGTTGCTGAACCTGGTTTGTAGTGAAAGAGCTGCTGTACGAGCTCGCGGAGTATCTGCCTCGACGGTACCCATCCTCATTTCGTATTTCACGCCTCTCTGCTTCGACCCCTCAGGCTGCGCCGACTGTCGGGGGAATACTCCTGTCATGGGATGGCAATGTGCCAGTCAAGACAATCGAGGTCATCGAGACCGGGGAAAAGTACGATCTTGGGATCCTCGACGATGTAGAAATGGGAGAGGAAGCATTCAGAATAGTAAATCGCCTGTAAGCGGAAGAATTTTGTCGCAGTAATTGACCGTTTACGCCGCTGACTAACTGAACCAGGATGCAAGATGATATTGCAGTAATGATAGAAGGTAACACCAGCGGATCACGAAAACCCACACTACTCATTGTATTGGATAAGGAACGGACGGGAAGTATTACTTCCAGGCAGGACTCATATGTGTACCAGGTCTGTGGCCTGACTCCTCCTGAACGATGGCTTTTTTTTGTTCAACGCTGTTAGAATTTTGGCGTATGCGCGACAAAATTGGAATGCCGTTAGACGAAATACACCTCTCTGGTGAGGTGCCTCAGTGTAAGACCACCCGTTCCTGAAGACGTCGTAAACCTCTTCAACAGTCTACTCATAGTCAAGGAAAAGCTGCAACTCAGCATGAACCGCTTCTTTCAACGTTTGCCTCTCGACGAACCGGTGATAAGGAACAATTATTCCATACAGATCGTCCCACCGAGAGCTCCAGAGGCGGGATTGGATGCAGAGGAAACGCTATCCGATATCGATCCCGAAGAGCTCAGTTGGTCCGGGACTCTTAATGGACCGGAAGACGAGTTTGCTCACGGGCGCGGAAACGGCGCAAGGGACAGCCCGTATGTTTCACCTTCGACCCTCCAACTCAGGAGCGAAAGACAGACCCTGCGTCGACTCTCCCGCACGGGTGCCATCGTGTTTGGGATACGCACGTATCAGTTTAAGGTGGAAGAGCTCGCGCGGAAGCCAGGTGTCGCAGCACGTCTGGCAAGTGCAGTAAGGAGTTGGCCCGAGGACGTTGCGTTTTACAAGGGACGTAGGCGGTACCAAGATATTCTTCTCGAATTTTTGGATGAATGCGCAGAGAAGGATGGTATTAGTGGGCCAATAGAGGGAATGCTCTCGTTCCCATATTAGGCGCGGGGTAGTAGCACCAAACCACAGTCGTCGATCAAAGCTGTTCAACCATTTGATCTGCGCCATGCTAGGCCCTTATTAAAAGAAAGTTGTCGTGTGGTTTTGTAGTATCCTTTCAATGCTAGCTGTCATGTGGGTCAAAGCTAGTCCCCATCCATAGACATCCGAGTCGCGTCAAGACTCGTGGTCCATTGCACGCTTTCAAAATGAAGGACGACTACTATTGTATTCCCAGGGTGGCGCGGGCGACGAGATCAATGCAATCAAAGCGCGCGTCCACAGATTCCAGATACGCACGGAACAAAGGTGCCACAAGCTGTGGTGACCTGTGCCTTGACCACTCAGATCCATCCATCAGTGTATAAAAGTCGTGGCTCGTATCGATACCCAGCATTCCAAACCCCCCGAGCTTGCTTAAACTACATTCATGTCTCCTGCAACATACGGTCAACAAAGCCCAATTGCCAACGGTATGACGGGGCGTCCCGCTCAACCTAGATTTGAGTTGCACTCCGTCGACCTCGCCACCTGGGATGATGGTGAATGGGCAAACCCGATCTTCTCGGAAATGCGCCCAGACGAACTGGACGAGCCGTGGCCGTATCGTTTCAAGGTAAGCGCGAGAAGCTTGAGGTACTTGATCTCATTGCGATTTTGGTTTTAGGGTGGGCAAAATGTATGGATTTGTGCCAGTGATGGCGAATGGTATTCCGGCAAAGTCGTTGGCCAGGCAAAGAAAGGAAAGACAAGATCGGTGAGAAAACTCGCGCACTGTTTTCGTTGGATTATTTAACGACATAATCGCAGAATGAAGGCCTATTCTGGTGTGTGGAATTCCAAATAAGAAGGAACAGAGTTCGAAAGTGGTTTGCACCACTGAACGGGGACATCAAACCAGACATTCCACACACGCACCGGTTGCTGTCGGAAGCTGGCTGGCTAGAAATTGACAGTGATTAATGAAGTTGGTTCTTGAATGTGTCGTCTCTTCACTTTTTCTTTTGGTCTATATTGGTTGCATCTGCAAACTTCCTTCAGTTTTCCACATTCATTGCTATCATTGTTTAAACATTTGCACGCACCTTGGCATTATCGGATTGTATCCAGCTTTGCATAGTAATACTTAACGAATTGCGTAAACCACATTTTGCATTTACCTCGATGGATTCACGGTGGGATGGCGTCGGAGAGGTTTCCCGAGGAATGATTGAAAAAACTGGATCGTCAGAGTCATCAATTATCAAGAAGGGAACATGCTCTGCCTCAAATAAATCCTGTCCAAAGAAGTACGAAAAGTCCTTGACTATTTGTGCGGTATATACCACAACATCTGTGGAGAATGTCAGATAGTGAAGGGAAATGAAGGTCGTATACAGAATTTCGATTTGGACACGGAGATGCACGGACTCTGTACCCCATGGTTGAATGATTCCTTGCGCCCGACAATCGTGAGTTTCTTCAGGAACCAGTCGTTACTTGAAACCTTTCTTAAGGAATTCCATGGATGGTGGGAGATCATTGATCGGTGGGTTGCCCACAAGCTCAAGAATATACTTCTGCTGTCTCACGGGACCACGAAGTGTCGCTGCAACTACCAGCGGAGCTGAAAGGAACGTTAATGCTCGTTACCAGGCTGAGCTCAGCCGTAGAACTGATCATGTCCAACATTCTCCGGCCCAGGAATTCGAGGCTAAGTAGCGTCTGGCTGCCTTGGGCTTGGGCGCCTCTCAGCCAACGGAGGTATAGGCAACCTCTGATTCGAATTGTCCGGTAGTCGATTCACAGTTACTTGGTGATAGGCCATCAAGTATAACTTTGTCCCAATAGGCAGATGCCATCGAGGACTAGAGTTGGTCGGAGGCGCAAGCGGTGGCTGTACACTGGTATTAAATCGCCCTGTGGCTCCTGTCCACTACGCCCTCACTGTCCGCATCTTTCACCCTACCTTCTTTCAAAATGACGAAAACATACTTAATGAATAGCTTGGTGGAAAAGGTAACGATGGCTTTTGTCGCGTGCGCACGAAGAGCTCACTTTGCTCTGGATTTCTAGATGCAGTCCACCGACCAGGACTTCAGGTTCGCGATCACCTAGACGCGTCAGAGTTGTTGGTCCTGAAGATTTTCAACTTTAATCGCAGGTTCATGGGATTGAACGATCTAATGCTGGAGATCAAGCAGGATCCAAACAGCTTCTTCGGCGACGAGACCACGGAAAACAAAGTTCTCCGCCAGGTGCTCAAACTCGTCGAAGATACAATCTCCGAGGTCAAGAACCAGGCAGTCAAATGGTGTGTTTGATATCCGCGCTCAGCCTTGGCTTCATCACGTTAAGGATCGCGTCGCACGGTACTCAAGTCTCGGGCAACTCATCAAGATTATCAGAGAGAACCAAATGGAACTCGTCGTGGACAGTCTTATCAACTATTCAGTCGGAAAGGACGAGGAGCTACGAGATATATCTGGGCTTGGTTGGCACTCACACATTATGGGAGGTGATGGGTTTTAACGCCACTCTCAGCGCTGAAGACGATCACATCGGAACTACCCCCGGATGGCAAAATCGCTGGGAAGGCATGTGCGAAGCTTACGCCAAAGCTACTCGGGCAAGTTTCTAATGTAAGGTAAAGTCAGCTGAAGAATATTTCTTTGACAAACATTCACTCCAGCCCGACACCCCCCCGGAGACACTGCTAGAGACATTATCAACTCTCTCGATCCTTATCGCCCGTTTTCCAGCTCACTTCGTTGATCCTTCTCTGAGTCCACAGCCACTCATAGCAATTGCTCCTCTCTTGACACATTCACGTCCTGCAGTTAGAAAACGCGCTATATCCACCTTGTCGCAGTTTGTCCCCGTCGCTCCACCAGAGTTGTTCTCGACTTTACTTCAGAACAACATCTTGCCTTTCCTCGTAGGGAATGCCAACCCGGAACAACAGAGGACCACTGTGAACCTCGTCGCCGCGATCTTCAGGCAGTCGCCCCAACAATTGATACCGTCGTTAGGAGATATCGTACCTGGCTTATTACAAGCAGTGAAACGTGACGATGACGAGCTGAGGGAGGGTTGCTTGCAGGTAGCGTATATGCGTCTAGAATTCTCTGGGTTTCGCTTACGTGCTGAAGGCCTTGGAAACATTGCTGCTGAGGTCACCCGGAGAAGCCACGTCATTCGTAGATTCGATGATTCAAGTAGGGGTGCAGTACATCAAGTATGACCCTGTAAGTTAGATTCCGTTCGCATCGTGAAATAGTTTCTGATTTTTACATAGAATTACGCTGGCGAAGACGATGGCGAAGATGAGGAAATGGCAGATGGTGACGACGAGGATGGGGACGGGGAGCTTGATCAGTTCGTTAACGCTTCGTGGTTCTGTCTCGCATACTGATTGCCTCCAGATACTCTGACGACGAAGATACCTCGTACAAGATTCGTCGTTCTGCAACAAAGCTCCTGTCAGCCGTGATTGTTACTCGTCCAGAATTTCTGGTCTCGTTGTACAAAAGCGTTTCTCCCGTCCTGATATCACGATTTAACGACAGAGAAGAAACGGTCCGCCTCGAGGTATGGGCCGCCTATGTTACGCTTCTCAATCAAACGAGTATGTACGGTGGCCTGCCACAAAGTCTGGAAGGAGACTCTGCTGTGCGCGGAAAGAGGAAGCGTGATAGCGAAGAGCGGATGGATGTCGAGGAGACCCCTTACACCCTTCTAAGATCACAGGTTCCTGCATTGTCAAAGGCGCTACTCGGTCAGCTAAAGCCGCCGAAGACCCTACCGGCAACCGTACAAGCTGGTTTGCAGCTACTCTACGCTCTCCTTAGTGTGTTGCCAGGATCGCTGTCCAGTCAGGTTGGACCGATCGTGGCGACGTCGAAAAGCATCCTTGCCCAGTCACCGACCACGACAACATCGACACTGCACTTGACATGTCTCTCGTTCCTTGCAATCTTCCTCTCGACCCATGCACCTGCAGTATTTAGCCCGTCCTTACCAACACTTACATCCGTCCTTCTCAAGTCTCTCCGGGAGCGCCACCCCCGTGTGGCGTCTGAGGCATTCCGTGTCTTCTCTGCGCTACTAAATGCCACACGACCGGTGAAGAACACCGACTGGCCGGAACGGGTCTATGATGAAGCCCTGCAGAGACTCAGCACGCATGACACTGATGCGGAGGTGCGCAGTTGTGCAGAGGACTGCGTTGCCGACCTGTGGATATGCGCCACAGATATGATGAAGTCGAAAGGCGGAAAGGAGTGGCAGGCGATATGCCGCACCACTGGCAATACCGCTGGTGCAGTCAAGGTTGTCACAAAGGTTGCTCGGGACGTGGATATTAGTGACCAATGGGTTAACTCCTGCTTGGAATGGATCATGGTCCTGCTGAAGAAGAGTGGACGGGGTGGAAAGCCGGAAGTTTTCAGTGCACTGGACACCTTGCTTAAAAGGTAAATTTACCCTCCGGCTTTTCTGACGGCTCAACAAACACATCCTATAGATATCAATCTGGAATACCTGCCGATCTCCCACCCTCCCTTCTTCCGCAGATCAAGCTTTACATCGGCACCTCAGATATCTCTTTGCTTTCGCAAGCGCTTTCCATTCTCGCTCTTCTCCTGGAATTGTCACCTTCCATCACGTTCCCAGTAGTTGAGAAAGAACTGCTCGCCGACATTTATCAGATCGCCCATTCGCCCCTCGTTTCCGGTGCGGCTCTCGACTCTTTGCTTGCATTCTTCTCCGCCTTGGTTCAGGCAGACAGGCAAATTGCGACACATGTGGTTCCGAACCTTGTCATCGGTGTTGAAAGGTCTCCAAAGGCGGAGGCAAACCCAACCAACGTTGCAAAGTGCATTGGGCAGGTCGTACGGAGTTCCCAAGGGGTTGCTGCTGGGACGATTGCAGAGTATTCCAAGGCTGTTAAGGTATGGTTCTTTGTCTTGTCTCGTTTGCGGCCATCCGAACACATGAATGAATAGAAATCATCGAAAGCCAAGGCATCAACCGTTGTCCTCAGCCTGTTGATCTTGGGAGAGCTAGGTCGCTTTATGTAAGTATCTGTGTCATCTGGAGGATGCGTCACTTCACACCGCTCAGTGATATGTCTATCCAACACGACGTGTTCGACAATGCTATCTACCACTTTTCTGCTGAGGAAGAAGAGATCAGGACTGCGGCTGCATTCGCAGCTGGTGAGTGCAATATTGTCACAGTTAGAGCGCCTTCCGCTTACTTGTAACAAAGGAAATATCGCGATTGGGAACTTACATTTGTTCCTCCCTGCTATCCTCAAAGTTGCGGAGCAGGACCCATCCAAGCGGCTGCTGTCTCTTCACGCGCTCAAAGAGGTTGTTTACAGGCCTTTTCTCCGAGTCGATCGTTTACTGAAGATATCATTCTTCGCAGGTTGTAACGCATTGCTCTCACGGACAATTGGAGCCTGTTGCAGACGTTATTTGGACTCCT
>JBBPQQ010000163.1:0-18134 GCA_038092595.1 Boletus subdepauperatus
AAAGGGTGCTGTATGGAATCTGTGAACATTGGGTAGTTGATTCGACCTCCATATCCGGGGTGTGTCGAGGGCTTCGGAAGGACTGGGGGGTACCAAATGACTGAAGCGACAGCCTACCATTTGGTACCAAAGGGATGATGGGCAAAGGTGAAGGGGAGTGCAGAGACAATGGGCAATTAGATAAGGGGCTTTATAGTGATGATGACATACCTATATGGGGTCGATCATGGAGATCTAACAGAGTGACACCTGTTGCCTCATGCTGTTCGGGTGTTCGGGTGTTCATGTGTCCACATTGGGTTGACCGTGCAGATCTGACATGGTGTCACCTGTTACCTCGTGTCGTTTGGGTGTTTGTGCATTTGTGCGTTCATGTGACCATCCTATATGCCGAGACCTATAAAGCAGTGTACCAGTATTATGTCTGTGGTGCCAATCTGCGTCACATCCTATTCCTCATGGACAGAGGCAGTTCTCCCTATGCACAACAATGGCACCAGAGAATGCAAAGCTCAGCAAGCAGCACAAAGTGGCAAAGGAAGGGATTTGAGGTATGCATTCATACCTGCAACCCAGATGGTTGTGGCTGTCAGAGCCCCAGCACTGGCACCCCCTTCTGGCTGAGAGAAGGCAACTCCTGTCTGTGCCATGCCAGAGCAATGGGAAGGCATCCTACCTGTGGTACGGACTGCCCTGGCCACCACACCAACCAGGTTGAGGGACGTCGCAATGCCTGTCTGCCCATGCAGTAGGAACTGCACGAGCATATACCAAAGATTCGCCTGTGTCCCAAATTCACAGACAGCAATTACATGGCATATCTCCTCAACATCACAGTGGCAGAGCTGAATGAGGTATACAGCCAGCGTGCATCCAGATCACAACCGTATTCTGGTGGAGGGAGTGGGACCTTGGATGCCGATGCGGATATGGGCAATGCAGAGATGGATTGGTGTGCAGACAGAAATTCGGACGATATGGGGGGCATTATGGCAGTCAGGCTAGAGGGGTACAACAGGTTAGGTGACCCCTACCATTGTGAACAGTTCACCCCCCTTTTGAAATACTCTCCACTCCCGGAGGCACCCATGGTGCGTTCCCTAGAGCCGGAGGGTGCCCCACGAATGCTTCGGATTCTGTATGTCCCCGATCCGTCCTGGGCTAGACAAATGGGGATGAATGCACAGGGTGACTTGAACATACCATAATCATGTTGACCTTTGCCACCCTCAAAGCCACCGTCCCTGACTACATATTTCCAAAGTGTTCTGGGGTCAGCGTGGAGGACCAGCCCGCAATGGGAGAACAGAGGGTGAAGGTCGTAATATCCAAATGGGTACACGTAACCACAATGCAAACATCACTAACATTTATGATGGTGCTTTGGATAGCTTTGGATCATGGACAGGCTGTCTATTCTGTGGAAGGATGGCACAAAGTTCTTCGACATGTCAGTACATGGATTGGCACATCTTTAAGAACACCATACTGGAAGGGGGGTGGAGTCAATCAGGCATACTCCAATATGATTGTGTGATAGGTGGCGTTGACTGTACGACCAGGCCTGTAGGCTGCTAAGTGATATGAAAATTGATTTGATACCACATTGTTCTGAGTGTTATGACAAAATAAAGTACCTACAGGCTACAAATATAACACATGAAAAAACATCTACATTTAATTGCCATCAAGAACATTGAAACAAGAACTTCTTTTCCCCCTCCAGTGGGATGTGCCTAGAATAAGATATTGCTCATAGACAACAGAAAAGTCTCATTTGAATCCTTCTATTTCTTGTGAGGAGATGAGGGTTTGGAGGAATGCTTGTAGTTCCATGGCCCATGCTTCTTGCAGTAACACTGATATGCAGCTGTAAGGACAGACATTTGGAATGACAGTAGTACTATATTCCATGGGATGACCAAGGTTTCTGCTGATTCTTGTACCCATTGAATGTACTGGTTATATTCATTTTCTACCTGACTCACCTCCATTTTTATGACCAGGGCATCCTATGTTGAGAAGGAGGAGGTCAATACTGCATGTCAATGATAGAGCAAAATATCTGTAAACCAATTAGGACACAACAAATGATGTGTCATATATGCCATGGTGGGATTTGGGGAAAGGTGAATCCACAATGAAAAAAGTAAACTGTAAGTAAAGTGCACAATGAACTTTTGGGAGGTTTTTTCAATGCAGGATCAGAGGGGTTGATGGTGGAACCCCTTTCCAGTGAGTTGTTGATCTTGAGTTTATGATGATTAAACCTGCAAGCAGTCATTATGTATGGATGCCTCTTGAGGATATGATCATCAAGAGGTATCCATATTCATAACCTGCATATCAGATGATGAACTAACCTCAAGAATAAAACAGCTGGAGGCAAGCATAAAGGCTAATGCAAAGAAGCAATGTCCCAAAGATCCTAAGCAGTCGGAAAATAAGCCTTGAGGCACCACAAGAGGGTAAGGTCAGAAAAGATTCACTTTGAAGTGGTGCTTGGTCCTCATGCAGGGCATACACTATAAAACACATAGTCTTAAGCTGATATAGGAAGTTTGGGTGATTCACACTCAGAAAGCAGATCAGTGTTCTAAGGCACAGAAAATCCTGACACTACAAAGCATTTTTCCAAAATGTCTTGAGACTAGGTCAACTTTATAACTCCAAGTCTTAGAATGCTGCTACTACTGCTATGTACCTAGTACAATCTTTCTGTAAGGGTGAATGACTTCTGATTTCATGAAATTGTGATACCAATACCTGGTTTCTGAATATCCTTTTGACACATAACCTATTGTAACCATGTCTATTGTAACTCATTAATTTTATTTACAAATGCAGGTATCAAGCCTCAAAGTGCTTCAGGATGATCCTGAAGTGCTCTGAAATGGTTCTAAAAGAGTACCATTTTTAAAATTTGATTGGAACTCTGATGGTGCTGACAGTGCCAAAGTGTTGCCCACGGTGCAAGCTGAGTTACATGACTTAATAAGCTGCACAATGTTGTGCTCCATGTACTCAATGTGAAAAAGGAGAAGTTTGCCTTGTGGTTCCAACTTGATGATGAAGATGGCTTGCATTTTCTTCTAATGAAAATAACAACCTGGATAATGACTGGGACTTGGAGTCCATCACCATACCCCCTCCATTCCCTATTCCATCTCTCATACTTCTTGATAACTTCCTTGATAGTGGATCTGATGAGTCAGATGAAGACATGCCTTCAAGAACCAATGTGACCTTGACAGACCTTATCAGCAACTACTTGAAGAAATAACAGTGCTCATTGATGAGGTTGAGAGGACCCAGTTCTTGAACATGCCAGATGTGCCACTCTTGCATGCACCACAGCCTCACCTTCTTGAGAATTTCACTGTATTTTTCCCACATCCTTTCTGCAAAACATAGTGTGTTGACCCTGCCATATTTGACTACATCATATAGAAAATCTGTCAGCATCTGCTCTCTAATTCACAGGTGCCAAACATACAATTGCCTGTCTTAGGGCAACTTGCAATATTTTTGAACTGTATTGGACACTATAGAAACACATTCTTTCCTGAAGATGTAGTGCAATGGGCAGGGGTGAGTGTAGGGTTAGTGATCAACTGCAGACACTATGGAAATGCAATCTCCCCTAAAGATAGAGTATAATAGGCAGGGGTAAGCATGGGGTTGGCGATCAATTGCACAAACCTGATAGATCCCCTTGGTCACCATAATGATTACATTCAGATGTCACAGGTTGACTTGGGCTTGGGGGATGTAGAGTTAGTGTTTGAAGGACCAGTAAAAGACTGGAACTGAACCAGATTGGATGGATTGGGACCAAGATTCTCCCTGTGCTGCATCTTTTGCAGTCAGATTTGCAGTTGCAGCATCTCTATCTGCCATGCAAAGCAGCTTTCTTCCACCCGCTTGCATTCAATGTCTTAGCTAGTGAGTTTTCTATTGTCATCTGCTCATGTTGTATGCTCAATGCCTTGTTACAAAGGGCATAGTTTAAACAGACCACATAATGGCAAGTGTGCTAATGATTTGCCTCCATGCAACCCTCACTCTCCCATGTGAACTTGTTGAGCTTTTTTGAAAGGTTATTTTTAATATGTGCTAAGGCCAGATTGGGCATCTTTTTAGAACTGCCACTGGCATCAGGAGTTGGAGATGCTGACATGATGGGAAAGCTGCAGGCAGATTGATTAGAGTATGGAGGACATGGATACAGGGCATTTGTTGTGTGCAAAGAGCCAATTGATTGTTGACAGATGATGATACCATCTCCCCTGCAGCCTTCACCAACAATCCAGATTGCAGTGTATCAAAAATACTAGTGGATGTGGGTGCAACTGTGAACGATGAGATACTTGAATATAGCTAGAACAGCTGGTTACAATTAATGTAGCTCATGTGTTGACTTTTACTTACATGATTATGAGGGGGAACAACCTGAGAAAGGTCATTTAATATTATTAAGTCATCATAGACACCAAAAAGCTGGTCACTTGTCAGCCAGACTTATCAACTTGTATTTTAGCCCTATGATCTTCCTTATTCAGGGAATTTCTGACTCCATCAAGGGGGGATGCAATGTGAAAAAGGAAGGAGCATGCTTTAATGAGTCTTGAATCCCAGTGACACAAGATACAGATTATAAGTGGTAATGGGGCAACTTGATGGATACAAAGGCTCTCTGTCCACTGAGGCACTCCTAATGTTGCAGGTCCACTTGTCCTAGTAGGAAAACATCTGCACACTAGGTACCCCTAATCAGGAAGGAAACGAGGAAACTACTCACTGCTCAACTAGATACATATGCTGTGTAAAATTAAATGCTGCATAGCTAGCTAGGTTCAGACTGGAAGCAAAATGTCTGCATACTGGAGAAGATGGGCAGGAAAAAGGCCAGAAGCATCATGAAGGTCCTAGGTGATACAGGAGCAAAGATAGGTTGACAGGACAGGAACCACTGAGCCAAATTGTGTTATTCATGCTGTTGCTATCATCAGATGATTTATAAGCAGTTTTTTGAGTTGTTTGCCTGAGACCATGTGGTATTTGTTGTCAAAGGCTAGTGGAAAGCAGTGGGGAATTAGGGCATATGTGGGAGAATAGATGTTGCATGCATGAGCACCTGAGCATCATATAGATAGGTATGCTGTAATTCAACATTGTTTTCCAAGTGTGGAAATGCAAGACATAATTGAACAATGCTGTCACAATAACAACAGATGCTTGGTTTGAGACCATAATCCCATGTCAATTGGCCACAATTGACTGATGATGTCACATTGTGGGGATCAAATCTCATGGCTTGAAGCCATTGCATGGTATGTACATGGTAATGGCTGGTACATACACAATACTATCGGAGCCAGGTGGCATCAATGATTTGTGTCTCATTCTGACAGTACCAGCTTATTAAAGCCGAGTGACTGTGAAAGCTATGCCATACATAATTGTACCAATTTCCAGATAACCCATATGCAATACATACATATCTCCTTTGCAATTCTACTTGCAATAGAACTATTGTATCATTAACCAAATGCTTTGTGCTGTTCCTCCTGAAAGATAGTCATGGGCTGTCAAGGATGATTATACATGTAATGTTATACATTGTCTTCCTCCATCTCCACTCTGATGTCCTTTATTTTGTCTGCTATACTTCTTGATTGAGAGCCTTGACTGTCACACTGATATGTAGTTTCCATCAGAGGAGCACCAAAGTGCACCCCCTCCAGCTACCTTCTTGTCTTTATCACTTTGTTCAACCACCATTGTTTCCAATCCTATACATTCTATTTTCAAACTTGGGTTTTTTTAGATGTCACCTGGTGCTCTGGTGATTTTCCAGGTGAACCTTATCCTACCAGGGCAATGTATTAACAAAGCCCTCCAGCAGGAAGCTGCCAATGTCCTTTCTGGACAAAGTAACCATGAGAATAGTTTGATAGAGGCAGTAGTATTTAGTTTGCCCCAGGAGCCTGACCCTTTTATGACCAATATTGACTTGCTGATATAGTTACCTTTGGGCAAGAAGGCTGCAGATAAACTCTGTAAAGAAAGGAAATAGCTTAAGCTTTGGACACAATCTCTATCATTTCTCAATTTTCCAACTCAAAGATGTACAAGCACATTGAATCCATCACTGTTGACTTCAATGCTAGGGAACTGGCTGCCACCAAAGGAGCATCTGTTAGCCTGTGCCAACAATGCAGCACCTTTCATGAATGGACACTGGATAAGCTGGTCATAGAGTGGGATGGCTGGTCTGTTTTTCTTCCTCTAATAAGTCATGTGTGTCTTATTCCCCTTAGAACACCAACCACCATCATTGACCAGGAGGACCATGTCATGACTATCCCAGCTGATCAACGAGATGGTGAGGATTGGAACCAGGTCCATGCACAAAGGAGTGCCCTCCTTGAACAGGCTGGAGCTGACATATTCCAGGCTCCCACAACAAATGATGTTTCCTAACTTTGTTTCCTTGTTCACTTGCATGTTTTATGAAGGGGATCAGATGGCAAGTGTATGCTTTGCACACCCTCTTGTCCTACTAAGTCATACCCTCTAGGCACCCAGGAATCTTGCCCACAGGCCAGCAGATAAGGCTGTTATTGACAGCATGCACTAGGATTCCAACTTCATCTGTGCTACTGGATTCATTACTGGATTCATGAGCAGTGAGCATTCTTTTATGCTTGCTTTGTTTTCCTCATCACTTTGTCTTACAAGGCACAGGCACCAGTGTCCATCTATCTATCCCACTCAATCATTAGTTGTCTGGCAGTCTCTCAAATTGGTAAAAATTGGTCAGTACACTCATCTACAAACACCTGGATGAGCTGACACCCATGATCACTAGAAATGAATCCAAAGAACCAAACACTGGGCCATGGTATATGGGACACTAGGTATCTGAACCCTTCCAATAAATTATTGAACATGCTTACCTTGTCTCATCTATTGGACAAATTTCCTGCCATGGGTGGGGTGCACTCGATAGCACTTCAGCCCAATGGTTTCAAAGTGCTGGAAGACCTTCTTGGCAGTAGTAGCCTCCACCAACTTGAGGATATTTGAGGTCTAATCCAGCTGATTGGACACATACTTCATGAATTCATATAGTGTATGATCATACACAAAGATCATGAAATGTTTTTGTACTGCTCTCAGATTTCTTTTAACAGTACTTTTCAACCATGAATTCAATGGAAAAAATCTACTGCCAGGGGAATTGATAAAGGGCAGTGCAAGTCTAAGCCTGAACAAGGTCTTCAGATTGCCATGATGGTGCACTTGGTTCATAAAGAACTTATTGCACATAGCATTGAGAAACCTCAAAGTTCCTTTAGATGGATTGTATTGAGGTTGAAGAAGCCTGGAGATGGGAATGTACACCATGGCTGTTCCAAAGGCTATTGGGATGTTATCAGTTACTAGGAAAGACAACCAAACTCACAGGAGATTGCCAAGATTAAGTTGGATTGTCTCATAATCAGTATTCAAGCTGTTCAGCATATTCTTCATCTTATCACCTATGTATGTCATTGAGACATGAAGCTCATCCAACATCTCACCCAGCATCTAATGCCAGCCATTGGAAACAGCAGGTCACTGTGCCATATGTAACTATACACTTGGAAGGGGGAGGGATTGTATATTGGACTGAGAGAAGAAAAGGTCGGGGTGCATCTGCATGATATATGTGTGGGTTGGTGGAGAGAAAGTCTTACAGTACTACATGAGGCTTGGTTAGGATAGGATTATTTTGTGCTCTCTTGTCAGAGAGTGTACTTTCCAGCTAATGTGGAAACAACTCCAAGCTGCCAACTCTGGCCCTTTGGAGATGGGCTTGGTCACATCAGGACTTCAGCTTCAGCTTATGTGCTACACCTGAGTTTCAAGTCTTGATGTCCCAAATCTATCAGCATTGTATGAAAGACCAATGAGCCAGTATCATTGTATGAAAGACCAATGAGCCAGTATGACAACACTAAGTAAGTCCAAAGGAAGTCTGAGAGTTTGGGGGTGATAGAAAAGGTATCAGTACTCAATGCACTCAGAGATGAGTTGGGTGGACTCAGGGTTGGGGTTGGGTTTGATTAACAAGCAATGATCTGTCACTAGGGGATAATGGCAAGTATACATAAGTTTGGTTCTGGGTTTGAAATAGTTGGAAGAACAAGTAGAATTGGGAACATAAAGAGGGACAAGGACAGAGGTGTGGATGGATAGCACAATGAAAATATGACAACAATTTGGGAATAGCATGGATATACCCCTGGATGTTCAGAGGCATATCCACATCCATACCCATGTGTTTACCCATACCCTAGTCATGGGTATGGGTAAATGTGTGAGTATGCCCTGAGGGGACCCATACCTGTACCCCAGGGGGATATATCCATGGGTATGACCAGGTTGAACACAGTATTGTCAGCATTGTCAGTTGAGCATAAGGTTGAGGGGAGCAGTCATTATCATTAGTCAAGATGAGAGATGACTCAGCACATGCTGTGTTGTTCCTCATTGGCATTTCTGGCATCATATGTGGAGGGACTGGGCAAGGGCAAGGTGAATGGTGGTGGTTGTCATCCATAAGAATGTGACATTGTTAGCACTGTTGGTTGAGGGTGAGGATGTGGTGGGGAGATGGTGGTGGTGGCATTGGTGTTGGCATGTTTCTGGCATCATCCTCGTCCTCATAAGAGGGGGATGGAGAGAACATTGGCATTGGCCCTGTGTCAGCACTGTGCTGTCATCATGGGGTGGGTGAAGGTGAGGGAGAAGGGCAGCATTATCATTGGTGAAGGAAGAGGGGAGGGACAGAAAAGGGAGACAATTGGAACAGGACATCATCACTGTTGATTGAGGAAGAGGATGATGGAGAGGGCAAGGACTGAGGGCAAGGGTGAGGACAAGGACAAGGATGGGAACAGGACATCATTACTATCAGTTGAGGGAGAGGACAAGGACACAAGGGCCAGGTACTGCACCTGAATCACTTGAGGAAGGATGGGTGAGGTGGGTGAGGATAAGAGGAACAACAGAACAATGCGCACAATTTACACATTGTGCTGTTGTTTCTCTGTTCCCACCTGATGAGGGTGTGGCTGATGGGGAGGTGATGGTGATAGTGATGATGTGTTGTGTTGCATTGTTCCTCTTGGTTGTTGGTTGAGGATAATGTGTGTTAAGGACTGAGCATTCAGTAAGTCTGTCAAAAAATCCATAAGTGAGCCACAACTTACCATGTTGAATAATAAACCTACAAGCCCACCACACAGATATGGATAAGGTGGGTTGGACCATGCAGACTTGCATCACACCTGGCATACACCCACACACTGAACCTATGTGGGTTACCCGAACCTATGCCATTCCCTAACAACAATAAGACAATAATATTCAAACTATAGAACTAAGGCTATAATGTATGGTTTATATGTATGTAGAGTGTAGTACAAGACAATGCTTGAAGGCTGAAAGCCGTGTGCTTGGAAATGAGACTGATCCAAGCTACAGTGAGGTACAAGATCATTCTAGAAGCAAGCCTAATGCAAGTGGAGGTAAGTAAATAACAGGAGTGATGAGATAATCAAGTCCAAAAGGGTGTAGGTAAATAGCGCATATATGTAAGGGTATACTAAGCCTGAGTAGCCAAGCAGTCCAAGTAGTTTGAGATAGTCAAAGGTAGTCTGAGGTTAGGGTTGGACTTGGTCAAATTCTGGGATATGGTATTTCTCATAGCTAAAAAAAAAGAGATGGTTAGCTTACCTTAGACAAATGAGAATAGGGCATATCAGGGTGTTTGAGGGGTCAATTAACAAATGGAAAACTTCTTTCACAATTCTTCCTTTATCAACTGGAAGAAAGACCTTATTGATAACTCTCAGATGACAATAGTCTTGTTTTTCAACATGGTCTCCTGTGTGGCCTCAGAAGTTCCTATTGCTCCATGTCTCTGGAGAGTAATATGTTGACATCACTCAAAAAAAGGGCCTCAAGTATGTGCAAGGTCTGCCATATGGTCCTTCTCCACTTGTAGGACATCATGGTATCACATCTGCTTGTATTCTCCAGATATGCATGGTAGAACAGACAGATTCCTTATTCTCATAAATGACAAGCAGGTCATTGGTCATGCTTGGTCATGCATGGCATGCATATAGTCAAGCTTATCATCATCAGAGCTAAGATGGTGCATGATGTTGTGTAAACCAGGGGGTTGAACAATGATGGAATGTAGGCCTCAATTAGGGCCAACTTTCTTGCTCTAAGGAGGGTGGTCAAGGGTGAGTGTGGGGGAGAATATTACAAAGCAATTCCACTTCCTCTTCTCCTATAATTGCTCCTTTGTCCTAAAAGAAGACATTATTGTGACATAAAGCAAAAGCAAAGTATCACTTACAACCAAGCATTGTAGTAACACTGCCTGTTCTTCGTTTAGGACCTCATATACCTGAAGTTATCTGACTCCTCCTGACTTTGGAAATATACCCATTTGGACATTGTGGTGGCTGATGGTTTAGAGGGTGGATGGAGATGACACCCTGATATGACAATGAATGGCTATGATGTGGAACAATGTAATAATAAGAAAAATGTCAGGATTGGACATGACGCAGTAACGAGAAAGCGGTTGCAGGGCAGAAAGAGTAAGGAGACACAAATTGATAACATGTGATGGTGCAATGCCCAGTAAGTTAGGTCTTACAAATATCAGATGATGTTTATGGTGAGTAACTGGTAATGTCTATCAAAAACTACTTTGAATACATTTCCAAACATAAAAAGGTGTGCAAAGGACATTCCTAATTCCCACATGGAATATGACAATGATGAAATTCCTGCAAGGAGTCAATAATCCAAAGATTGTGCTGGTAGCATTGGACTTTCATCTTACTGAGTTAAGTCCATCAGATCTTTTACCATAAGTGTGTCAAATGGTACATTCATTTGGGTTTAACCAGACTTACATAACCATCAATGTTGTTGGCAAGGAGCTGTCAAGACGTGAGTTGGACTCCTGGCCGAAACTCTGGAAACTTGGAGTTCACTCAGACATGGGACTTGGCCTCAGCTTATGTGCTGTGCCCTTGTTGCAGTTCGGGTCCCAGAGGTTGGAAGAGGTCTGGTCAGAGCATCAGAGCAAGGTGGTAGCTCGGATAGTGATCAAGACAGTGAACGACGAGGAGGGAACAAACTCAAGGCATCGGGGACAAGAGGAATTCGTCCCAAACAGGCAGGAGGATGTTGGACACGATGGGGAGGGTATCAAGGTTGACAGAAGTTAGTCTAAGTTGATATTCGAACTAAAGTACAGGAGGGTAAACGAAGGGTATTTATACTAAAGGGAAAACTGCAGAAACGCAAGGGGAACAAGATTTCAGGGCAGTGTTCCGGAGCTATGAAAGTGCTGAGTGATGGTAACACTGCCTTGGAGGAACCTAAGATCCAAAGATCCAAAAGGGGTTAATAAAGGTACAAGAAAGCAGAGAAGACAAAAGGGGATATGTACTCAGAAGCTCGGAAACTTGGACATATGTTAGTTCTGAGTGTACAGAGTGTAAAGGGAGTAGTACAGGGCCGGAATTTTGAAATCTCAGAGGAGACTCAGAGCTAGACCTGGGTGAATACATAGTACTTGGGTATAAGGAGGTAAGTGGACCGGGTCGGGTTTAACTTGGGAAACTCAGGAATACTTGAAAGTACTCAGGAGTACTTGGGGATCACTTGGGGATCATATGGAAATGACTCGGGAATGACTCGGGAGTACCTTGGGGATTCAGGTAGAGTTCAGGATATGACAGGAGCTTCCACTTGGTGAACATATTCACAATACATTCCCAATGGTTGTTATGTTCTCCAGACATCAAATTTGGATTTGGATTAGAATAAAGGACCCACAAATCAACTGCAAAATGTTTGCTGAATACCTCACCAGAGTTGTGGACCAAGATAATGTGCTTAGTGTATTCAAAAACCAGATATAACATCAAGCAATATACATATACATATGCCAGTGACCTGCTGTAAGTTTGCTAACAAAGTTTAAAATGCCTTTATGTAACTTAAAATCATAGCATGATGCCTCCAGGTCAAATAAATGCTGTTTACACCCCTGTCATACACTTTTACAAGGGTGGCCACTTGTCATAACATTAACACCATGCATCTGGCAGACCACTCCAGATATGTCAAGAGGTACAAAGGAAGATATCTCACTAACAAAGACCAGAGGGGAACACTTGTAACTTTCTACCACATGGTGCTAGCTCTTCTAATAATTAGTAGTTTAAGAAGACTTGAAACTGTTCAAGTAGATCCAAATGTCAGCCAAACCATGGCACAGAGCTATACCAACATTCTCTTGTTGTGCCCTGAAAAATGGTAGTAGTTCATAATGTGGGGCATCAGTTACAACAAATGAAGTGTCAATATTTAGTTTCTCATATGACTATGGCAAAAATTATATGGGGGTGTTGAATAAGATTAGGATTAAGATAAAGTGTTAGTACTTTGCTTTCATAACAAACATAACAGTGGATCCAACATTGAAAGGGGATAAAGTATCAGTCTATTCAAACATTTGTAACCTTCTGTAATAGCATATAGAGGAATAAATTGCATACTAATCATGGTAATGGGAGGGAGCCCAAGTCAGACACTTTGCAACTTGTGGCCATAGGTTATAAGGCATTTCTGGCCTTCCTAGATTCCCAATTAGGCAATGGAGTTCTCAATATGGCAAGATAAACAAGTATTTGCCCTTGTTGAAATAATCCAAGATTAAGTGTCGAGCTCTCTAGGGAATTGAAGATGAAGATGGAACTGACCAGAGTACTAGCAATGATTTCAGAGCAATCTTTAACCTATAAGGGGGAAAACCAAGAGAACTGAACTAGAGTTCTTTGGTGGCACCTTGGCCTTTATATACTACTAGACACTTGGAAATTCAAACATGTCATTGGCATACTTGTGATATTGTTTTTGAAAGGTGAGGAAATCTGGATCTATAAAAAGGCCAAAGGGAGTTGGAATGGGGAGTTGTTGACAAATAGGATAGGAACAGGAAGAATTGGTAGAGTATTGGAGATGAAGACAATTTTGTGGTTAAGGAGCAGTAGGGTGTGATCAATTGAAATCTTTGACCACGTCCTGCATATTAGCAAGATTAGAATTGACGATACATTTGTTTTCCTCAGTTGGATATCCTTTTCATGATATAAGGTATTTGGTCTTGTTTCATCTTTCTCAAGAGGTTAAAATCTCTTTGATTTCCTGTTCTTCAACTCTGTTGATTAGATCTGGTTGTGGAGAAGGAGCTGTTTTTTGAGCAGGGAATGTCCCTTTGATGTAAGGGTGGAGAAAACATTCATTGAAGCCATCATGAATTCCATGCCATTTAAGATCAAGTTTGAGATGATAGGTAGAGTTTCCAAATTTCTCAATGATTTTAAAGGGATCATGTTGTTTTTGTTCCCATTTCTTGGATGGTCTATCTGATCGGACATTGGTGCCTTCAAGAAGAACAAGATCTCCTTTTTTATATTGAACAAAAGATCAGGTTTTCTATTGTAGGATCTTTTCATGTCTCTGGCCATGTGTTCAAGTGACTCTTTTGCCAACTTAAATGTTTCCTACATCATATTTATGAATTCTTTTGCAGATTTGTTTTGAACTGTTTTCCTCTAATATTGGGTTGTTGACTGAAGTTCAATGTAAAGGGAGAGTATCTGCTGGTTGTGGTAGAGCTTTAATTATGGGTGAACTATGCTAGTGTGAGCCATTCAACCCAATCATTTTGCAGATGGTTTGTATACAGTTAGTGTCATATCTTGAACTTTACTTATGTATTCTGAGTGCTACTGAGCATTACTGAGCTCCTTCAAGAATTACCAAGTCTTCCAAATACCCTAACTTGGTCTAGCCAATCTGACTGCATTATGTCACCTCCAAGCGTCTAACACATTTAATACTGGCTTCCATTCTCATACCTTACTTGCCCCCATATGAACTAGTCCCATCACTACTTATGTTTTGAGCCACTGCTGCAGCTTGGGGCAGTCCTGCCACCAAGCTGAGATCTGGGATAGCCCCCAGTTTGACTCTTATAGGTTTCTTTGGTGTTCTTCACAGTATATAAAATATATCTAGTGTTTAAAAGTCTGGCTTGGTGCAGTCTTTTGACCCCCAAATGGGGAAACCGGACAGAAACCGGGCCTAGCCTTATCCTGGAGCCTGGAAACCAGCAAATGGTCTGAACAAAACCAGTCCTATATGTCAATTGATCGGTTGTCACTGGCTTTGTGCAAAGCCGGTTGCCAACCGATTGTTCGAGCTCCGACCGCTTAGATGTTGGGGTATATAATCCGGTCGAGACTCCTGGCTTGCGATCGATCCAGGAATCATGGAAAACGGAGAGGATATTGCTGAGATATGATTGTTTTCACATCACATGTCAGAAATACATCCTTTCAAACATCATCTAATGGATATGGGTGAAATAAATTCAAGAGAAATGTGAAAGAATATGGAGAAATTAGGGGAAGCTCTCCTAATATGGTAGTGTGGCTGTACACTGGTTGCGACCGGTTAAAACCGGTCCTTCATGGTATTCAAATTGATTGGCAACTGCAACTGAACTGGTCAGCAATTGGAGGCAACCCCAACTGCAGTCCAATGGTGCAACCAGTCCAATCCAGTCCAGTTGCCAGTCTTTCTGGCAGTCCTACACTGGACTTTAATACACTAACTATATCTGAGTCACCTAGTAGACCTTAGATAATTAATCGACTAAGATTCCCTCCATCCCTCCATCTCCCTTCTTGATAATCCCCTCATGTTGATCACTTGCCAGTTAGCCTTGCAGCTAAGCTGAGTACCTCTGACCTTCCTGACCCCCCAACCAATTTCAGGACACTGAGGACTACAGAGACAAGGGTGCACTACATACAGTGAAGCCAAGTCCCAAATGTCACTAAGTAACTCTAGTTCTTGAAGTTCATCCTCAGAGTGAAACCAGTCTTGACAGTCAGAGATATTGTTCAACAGTCACACTGTATCTCTTGATTTGTCTGTCTGTTTGAGAATGGTATGCCATGGATGGGTTTCTACTGTGCATTCATAAACAATGAGACAAATTGGGGACCTCAATTGGATATGACTTTGAAAGAAGTGCTATGGAGTTTGAATATGTAATCTCTAAAGATTGTTGCAACTCCTTTTGTAGTTATGTCCATAGAGATGGGGAACAATCTAGTTGTTCTTGAGAATCTATTGACTTCTTTCCATTGACTGTTTTCTTTGGAAAGCCCTTGATTGTGTGTTTTTCTCTTTTGTGTTGGAGACCCTTTACCATTGACTCAACAAAGCTTGAAATGATTGGGCACACAGCAGCCTCAGTATTAATTGAACTTGGTTGTTTTTGTGTCATGACAGAGCACACAGCAGCATCAATGTCAGCAGACAAGTATGGTGAGTGTGTGAGCTGGAAGGAGGATTTTGGCTTTATTATCATCCTCTACCCCCTTTTCATAGTCTGGCCTCTAGGGCAGAGGATCCACTGGGTTTGTTTTTTCCTGGACGATGGAGTATTTAGAAATGATACTCTTGCATAATTGTTTTCTGGTTATTGGGACTGGCCAACCTGTAATGCCAGTAACTCTGGTAGGATCCATTTTGATCATCTGATGGCCAACAATTAATCTAAGATATTCTGTTTTGGATTGTTTGAATTCACATTTAGCATGCTTAAGATACAGCTTGTTATCTCTAAGGATCTGTAGCTTATCATAGGTCCAAGCGAAGAGGGTGGAGCGTGCAAACAGGGGAGATCCATCAGCAAGGTTTTCTAGTGCATGAAGGATCAGGGGGTCAGATGAAGAGGAGGATTTCATGTGGTGTGTGAGGGCAAGGTCTAGGGCATTGATAACAACAGCTTTAGAGACAATGGAGGTGTTGACATTATCAGAGGATGTGTTGATAAAGTCATGGTGAGAGAGGGAATCAGCAGGGGCCATTTTGGTACCAGGAAGAACTCCCCAAACAATGTTGAAGTCCTGTAAGAAGAGAGACTAACCTCTGATACAATTCATCAATATTCATCAAGGTCCATCATGAAGATCATGATATCATTCATGTAAATCACTACTTTTCCTCAATCAATCAAACCTTAAAAAAGGTGGTTCAGCATGGTTTGGAGCATGGCAGGGGAATTTATAAGTTCAAAGAATATGAGAAGTGTTACATGAGACATCTTCTTGCATAGAGTCTAGGCCATGTTTACCTAAGAGGAGGAACTTATGTAGAGTTGCAACATCTCAAAGGTAAAGGTACAAGGGTTTGGATACTTGAGGGACTCAAAGGGTTCCTGGAAAGATTAAAGGACTAGGGAGACTTAGAACAAGACAAGGGTTGGAGACAAGAATACACTAGATTGTGCAGAACAAGTATAGAGGACTACTGTACAGGCAACTGGATATTTATCCTAGGAGATGTGTCATCACCGAAGGTGATGGAATATCAGGGAACAATGGATAAGTGGGGACATGTAGTCAGCATAAGTAGAGCTGACTAAAGGAGGAGTTGGCCATGATGACAAGATAAGAGATAGCAAATAGAGGTCAGTATCCCTTCTGGTAGTAAGGAAGAACAGTGTGGGCTGTTACAAGACAAATAGACGAGGATTCATAGAGTCAATGATAAGAAGACAATGGATCCAATCATGACAAAACATACCAAGGAATGTATGAGTTTGATGGAAGAAAGAAAGAAGGAGAATACAATGACACAAGAGAAAAATTGTAACATTACCCCCTTCATACATTTGAACTCCAGGTTCAATCAAAGTACCACTAGGAAGTTCCTCATTAGATGGAGGGCGCAGGGCCAAAGATATGGGTGGCCTGTAAAGGAGACAACATTTCAAAAGCACAGTTGTCTGCAATATGCTTGTATCAATTACAAACTCTGCAGATCCAGGTAGGACGTATTGGGCAGTGTGCCCCCATTGATTACAAAAGTTGCATTGGAGAGTGAGACAAGAGTGCTGGGAGTGACCAGGGGCTGAGATATGACAGTGGGGACAGACATGGTCCAGGCAATCCTCGCAGTAGTGACCCAAATGATGACACTGAAAGCATTCAGTGAAGAAGGATGCTGGGCAATGAGAGAAAAGGGTGGAGGGGACAATATACAGGAGAGGAGAGGAGAGGAAGGTTCAGATGGAGGTGGCACTGGGATCAGTGATGGAGATTGAGGAGTGGAGAGCTCAGATGATATGATGTAGTGATCTTGGTCCTCCATGGACATTGTGAAGTATATTCGCTGAAAGGTGGGATATATAATGTTGGATAGGAGTTGTTCAATGAAGTTGCAAAACCATGGAGGTGGAGGACTGTGAGGATATGCTTGGGTAAGTTAGAGATGGAGAGATGAAGTGGAATGCCAAATTTCACAGGCAAATCACTGGGTGCTGATAGATGGTGGTAACACTGGACAAGGGTGAAATTCAGGAACAATAACACTATCTCTTGGGAAATAAGGTCTTCCTCATAGAGTGGAAGGTTTTCTATGGCATAGAGGAGGACAGGGTTTGCGAGAATGGTGGTGTGGAGAGTGTGTGTGTGGTGGACATGGGTTGTTATGATTGCTTCTTTTCCTCTGCATTACATCTTCTACCTCATCACTTTTCCATGGACACTGCCTTTACTTAGCTTCTAACCATTCCTTTGGAATGCCATCTGCCTAAATGCAGCTTCATTGACTACACACTGTGCATGGTCATGGTTCTTCCTTTTGCACTGCCTCGTTTTCTCTCACAGACATTATCTCCTTCCTATGTTTGCACAGCTCTTATTCCTTTCTCAAGCTGGCACTGCTAGGTCCATGCGCAGCATCTCTCCATTATATAAACCAGCACATCTCCTGTATTTACTTCTTAACACCTCGGGCAAGATCGGATAATTAGTCAATACATAATTATAAACAAATTCCGCCTCGGAAAAACAATAAGTTTGCAATAAATATTCTACAACATCACGAGAAAATGTATTTGACTCTGTAAGAGAAACTTAGTCTTCTGAAAGAGGAAGATTAATATGGCCAAATTTATCCTA
>JBBPQQ010000164.1:0-18092 GCA_038092595.1 Boletus subdepauperatus
CCTCCAACCTTGTCTGACCCTCTGACCAATTTCGGGACACCGAGGACTACTGAAACAAGGGCACACCACACACAGTGAAGCCAAGTCCCGAACATCATTGAGTAACTCCAGCTTTTGGAGTTCCCCCTCGGAGTTGAACCGGTCTTGACACATACAGGACACAAATGTTATTATAGGTGGGTATAATTGGCAAGAGTTCATCAATAACTTATCAATTAATCTGCAGCACTTCGTCAGAATGTCCCATGCAGGGAGTTTATATCCTGGAATCTAGTCTGTAAAGAGACAGGGTTCTTCACTTCAGAGGAAGAAGAGCTGGACTTACCAATCAGCACTAGTGAGTTAACTAGTATAATACACATGTTAGGGTTGCTTAGTAACATGCCTCAGCAAAGCTGCCATGTTGAAACAAACCAGACAGACACCCTTATCAATTATTGAGTTAAGCTCTGACAAAGAGGACAGTGATAGACAAGTGGTCAAGAAACCAAGGATGCATTCAGCAGGCCAGTGATTAAATGCAAACTGCACACCCCTTGCTGATGAACATTTCATGACACAAAGGTCATTCCAAAAAGCCAAAGGAACAACATACAGACACCAATGTTGGTGTGGTATTGGGGACAAAATCATGTTTGTTTCTTATGTTTGAACTCTTCAATGTGCTAACCCATTCTGAATCTTCAGTATTTCTAACTGGTGGGTCCTTCCCTGTTAAAGACCTCCCAGGCAACATGCAGAGTATGACCTTCCCACCCAACAGCATTGCAAACCAACCTGCATGCAAGTAGCTGCTTCCAATGGACTTGGAACTACATCTGACAGTACCTCAACTCAGGGTGCAAGCAGTTCACGGACTCTGATATTTGCATTTGAGGCCTCACAATTCCGGTTTGCCATCCCAACAGCCACCAGTATTCTTGCCCCACCAAGAAAGCATGTTGCTCCTGTGATCAAGTTTGTTGAACCTACTACCTGGGAGGACATTTCTTCTGCAGTGTGCCAGACTCATCAGTTCCACTTATAAACCCTTGGGCCAAGGATTACTTCGTTGGTGATGTTTACTAGTTCCATCCCCTGAAGTCCATAACCCTGAAAGAATCCATCCTTTGCTATAGTCCTTTGATTCCATAATACCATTTATTGATCTAACAATGTGTATCTATACTATACCCCATGGCTTTATGTTAGATTGCCATTGAGATGTTGAGGTCAAGTAACCTGCTGGCAGACTTGTGCACACTATCCCAGTTGTGAACTGTCGAAATTGCATGGGCAAGCATCTATATCATGCAGACAAAATGTTTACTGAAATCACACTCAGAGTGAAAAAAGTCACACAGATAAATTGCACACATTATCACTAATGAAAGTTGCATACTGCCATTAAATTTTATTAACACTTGCAGCTCCATACTACATGTCACCACATGTAAAGGAATTAGATACAGTCGCATTTCCTCCTCATTTCTTGCAGCTTCCTCAGTTTGTCAAATTTCCTCGTGTGATGACATGTCACAGAGATAGATAAAGGCACCATGATGGAAATGAGTGGTTCAAAAGGTGTTCATGTGGACCACCTTTCCCCGGCTTATCACCAGCTGAATGACAAAAGGAGAGATGTTGGTGAAAATGCTTTGCATCCTGTATGCAAGCAATAGGGAAAGGGAAGGGCTTTTGGCCATCAGTGGCACTTGGCAAGTTAGGAAGGGCCTGGATGGAGAAGCAAGAGCTTGGCTTGTGGTTATGGGCCAGATGGGGTCAACACTCACACAAGATGTCAACAAGAATGCTTTGCCGGACATGACAGATGGACCAATCTGCATTGACAGGACCAACACTGTTGGCAATTAAAATGCCCATGTACAAGCATACATGCAGTTGCACAATGACAAGCATCACAAAATGGAATGTATTGCATAGCTCGCACTGTCAGAGAGTTCAGGTCTGGGCTCCAGCCAATAGGCAGTTGCTGAGGTCAGGGAACACTTCCGGGCACTTCTGATGCTGAGCAGGACATTTCCCACCAGACATTCATTCCAACTGACCACCCTGTAGACCCTCACAATGTACTCTAAGGTCACTGTCCATTTGACAGCAGGATGCCAATTGTACATTTGAGGTAAGAGACTGGGGAAGAGCTGAATGAACTCTATTCGATGGACCTAGCAGAGCCCATGACCAGCCATGGCTACTCACAACAGAGTTGGGTAATGCAAAGAAGCTTACGAATTGGTCTTAGTTCATGTGGAGCCCAGACTTGAAGCCAGCATAACCAAGTCGCAGGTG
Source organism: Boletus subdepauperatus (assembly GCA_038092595.1). Lineage (NCBI taxonomy): Eukaryota > Fungi > Basidiomycota > Agaricomycetes > Boletales > Boletaceae > Boletus > Boletus subdepauperatus. The sequence goes on from JBBPQQ010000164.1 coordinate 2,290, forward strand.
GTGCAACTCTGATGGAATTAACGATGCACAGGAGCTCAGGAGCTCCATACATCCAGGCAGGACAGAGGCATACATGATGAGCCACTAGGAACACTGTAAAGCGGTGTTAAATTGGGAAGGGAGGGAGGGAAGAATACACATCTGGTTTTGGTGTGTAAGATGAAGATACATTGATGGGAACAGTGGCAAATTAACTATGATACATTAGCAAATGGGGGGTCATGGATGGACCGACCATGGGACAGTAGAGCCTGCAGCAATGTTGGATGACAACAAATATAGCGCTCAATGGTGTCTGATCTCCATTGCCCTATCGCTTGAATTTGGGACGGAGGGACACCTCAGGTGCAGCAGCCAGGGATGTAGCGCCACCAGCACGCATGGAATGCCCCCCAATAGAGTGAGGAAAGAACACATGTAACCTAGATAAGAACCAAAACCAAGAGGGCACAGAACCATCAGAACGAAGCCACAACTGAGGGAACAGAGGGAACAGGGAGTCACGAGACCTAAGATACTTGCGGAAAACTGTGAACAGATCAGGAGCAGTGGTGCTCTTTTGAATGACAACCTGATCACCCTCAAACATCAGTCTTGGACTGAGGGATGATGAAGGAGAAGGAAGTCGAGTCGAGACAGACATCATGCCTCCATGAGGTCTTGGCTGCAGAGCGAAGAGAGGAGGTGTCAGGCTGCACGAGCTCCCCTAAGCGTAGCAAGCCAAAGAAGCCCACAAAGAGCATGGTGAGGAACAAGAGGTTGTCATGAGTTAGGGGCCTTCGAAGATGATTGTAGACATGTCTGAGATCATCTCGAGTAAGTGGTGACTTTTGCTGCACAGGATGGAGAAGCGTTGCATGGAGCCCTTGAGGGTGTGAACCACGAGAGGGGAGTACCAGTTTTGGCGAACAGATGGATAGGATGGCTCGAGTTCACAGACAATGCCAGCTAGATAAGAGCGAACCGAACGAGGCTCGATGTGATGGGACATGAAAGTGATGTACAGTGACAGAGTGTTGACAGTGGGGTCTGGGTCGAGATGGTGCAGTTGGAGTTCAGAGCGGATGAGTACATGGATTGAGTGGACCGGTCAAACACACAGCAGAGAGGGATGGAACGCTCCACAAGGAGGCGCTCCATGGACCAGACTGGCCTAGGAGGTTGCCTGGCCCGAGAGGATGGCAAGAGGCTCATAACCCGGCTGCCCCCAGTGTAACTTGAGGGGCTGATCACATTTTTGAGGCCATCAACACTATTCTTCATCAATCTCAAGACTTCAAAGGAATCTCCCCCCCAATGCCAATATTGAAGAGGCATCAAGCCATCTGGAAATGGGAAGAATGGTCCTTATTGAAGTTAAACTCAACTCACTAGTGCCACATACCAATAACAACGTGGAGTTGGTCATCAGGAAGTTTTGGGCTGAAAATAGTTGACAACCTTGCAAACTTTGCAAATATTTCCCCAGACTGGAGATAGTGAGAGCATCAAGAACACCCTGAAGAGGAACAATCCCCACTGAACATAAGTGATTGAATAGATTAAGGTCCTTTGCATCCACACCACGAAAGCCCTCCAAGTTCTCATTCTTTATGGCTTTTTTGAGGGCACCAACAGTCTCCATGATTGAAATCTTTATGGGAAAATAATCCATCAACTGCTCACACACCCAACAGTTAAGGGTTATGTCTGTGGCAATGACAGAGGGCTCAGTTGCACATGAACCTGGGAAGTGAAGTTGATATCAGAGGGGCAACAGAATATCAATAAGTGTGCACTGGGTCCCTTGACAATGATGAGGTGCTTAGACACAACTTTGGATAATTTCTTTGTTGAATCAAGCTCTATTCCATCTCTGGGAGTTCACCACTGGGCCGCAATTTTGGAATCATTGTGGCTAGGGAAGGACTAGAGCTTGAGATTGGATGCCATCACATCATAAAGCCTGTGGAATCTAAAGGCAATTTAATTATACAATCTCTAAGGGCTTTGACATTTGCCATCTTTGATGCTGTGATGGTAACATCCTCCTCCTCACACACCCAACAGTGGAATGTTTGCATGTTGTGGCTTTGAAATTCCAACAGTGCCTTGCATGGCAGGACACCTTGCAATGATTTCCAGAATGGGCTGCAAGCATTGTTCAAACAATGGGAGACAACAGTGGGGAGGCACTTTCATAGACAAATGAGGGGGGCTGAACCCTCACACATTCCAAATGTCTTATATCCTGGTATAAGACCAGTTGTGCCATTACATACTAGTACACCATGTGATAGGCTTCAATCATCCACATCCGTTTGCCAACGGCAGCCCACAGGGATTTGCAAACAACCCCCAATTCACCCAATTTCAGTTATGCTGGGTCAGCACTCAGTATGAGTCATATTTTGTTTGATGGATCTATAGCTGCAGGTACTTATGCAAAACCAGTATTTAAAAATCCCTTTATATTTGTGCTTCTTTTGAAGTCTGATCAGATCTGGACCCTATGTAATGGGTTCAGTCATAGCCTCTTACTAGGGTATAGAGTGGTCCAGACAGCTCAGATGAAAAACAGTTGGTAATGATTCAAACGAACTTTTATATCACATGTCCAACTGAAGATTGATCAACCAGAATTACCTGCTTGGTGGTGCCTCAATCCACAAATCCAAAAGTTCAAAAGGATTGTATTGGCAATATCCAGAGCCAGCTCAAGAGTATTTGAGGTGTCATCCAACTGCTCTTTGGACATGTACTTTGGAGTGATCATAGAATTCTTGTACAGCTCTAACATTCATTTTAGCCCTACCTTCCAACCATTTGATGATGAAAACATACCATCACAGAAATTGATGAATGGTAGCACAAGTATGACAAATAGTATGTAGCTCAAGTCAAGTCTGCACAGGGTCTTCAGAGTACCTTTGTGTGCTTGGTTCATAAAGGAGTTGCTGCAGGTAGTGTCAAGGAATCTTGACAGTTTCATGAGGTGCATTGTATTAAGGCTGAAGAAGTGGCTCTTCTGACACATGCTGGAGATGGGGATATTATACACCCTGTATGCAGCTGTTCTAGAGACATAGTACGGTTGTAATGCTTATCAGCCAGTAGGGACAACAGAAACAAATGGACTTGTTGGAGATTGCTGAATACAAATTTGCAAGTATTTGAAGAGAACAGTATTGCCACAAATTACCATTCACAGCATTCCTCAGCTTGTCACAAGTGACATCAGGAGTGATAATCACCCAGGACTTAAACTAGTCATGGGAATGTAGTAGGTTGCTGCACCTTCAGCATCATATTGGGCATATGGGAAAGTGCATGAAGCTGCACATCATATGCAAACAAGTGAGGATGTAGGACAATGAGGAGGAAGAAGAGGAGGTAGGGAGAGGAGGAAGAAGCTCCAATAGAAAGTGGTCATCCTGGCCACAGTGTGGAACAACAACCATAGCTATACAGGGTTAGGCAGGGAATGTATGGGGGTCTGTAGGCAGGATAGGCCCATTCCCAAAGACAGTCCTAGAGAGGTCAATGATGCCTCAGGTGAAGGCAGAGGGGAGGAGGAGTTTGAGGAGTGGCCAAAGGTAGGCCAAATCATGGGAAAGTGAACTGGATGAATACTGGATTGTCAGGTAAGTGGTAGAGAGGTGGAAACATGGTCTATGAGCCCTGTAGTGGACTCAGACATGCAGTGAATTGAAGAAATGTGTATCTGAGGCTTGAAATATGTAAAGGATGCAAAAAAGCACATTCAAATGTACAGTACAAACTCTTTATATAGTCCAGGAATTGCCCAGGACTGTGTAGTTACTGTAAATAAGGTTTGGAACACTGATATAAAGGTACCCAAATGTCAATAAACATAAGGTTGAAAGGAGTGATACTAAAAGTAGAATAAGGCTAGACCGGCCGGTCAATTGCAAGACCAGGTTTTCAGGGGCCCAGACTACAGTAATATGGACTGGTCTCAACCAGCTGAGGGCAGGGAAGCTAGCTAAAATGGCCTGGAAACTTGAGTTCCCAACCTAGAGCTGCACAGCACTCTATAGCAGGACATTATAGTTGGTGCTGCTACTTGAGAATGCCCTCCTTGGGCTGCTTGAACATGTGGCAGGGCAGCTTGGAACTATTGTGCAGAAGGTTAAGAAGATTAGAGATAAGGTGTGGGATGTGAAGAAGGATAGAAGGAAGATGATGAGGTCAAATGGGGGGGTGCAAACAAAGGAGAAGAAGGTGGCAGAGAAAGGAGTCAGAGCAGAGGAGAAAGAGAAGAAGTCAAAGAACAGGAGGAAAAATGAAGGAGATGAGGAGATGAGGGAGTAGGTAGAGTAGGTAAAGGACATTTATTTTCTTCTCTTTTCTTTCTTCTTTGCTTTGTTTTGTCTCTAATAGCTATTGTAATGAATGATCATGAAGTTGCTTTATCTAATAAAACATGGAGAAAATGCAAGGGAGTGGAGGACAGACAGAGAAGCAAAAATGAGAAAGGAAGGGGAACATTGGACTTATTGGTGCAAAGGAGGGAGTGGTCCAGGTCTATTGGGATATATCCGATGGAAGAAGCCCTTAATTGGGTTTAAAGCTTGTTTACACAAGACTAATTGGTCTAGTGACCACATGGGAGCATCTTGCCTCGCCAGCCACCTCGTTTCAAACTCCGCCGGTGGGCCACAGAAGGTGCGCTTGAACCCCTCTTTCAGACAGTTCTCTCCCTGCCCCACCAGGTGCGCAGTTTGGCCCTCTGTATGTAGATTTCACTCATATTGTTGTCTTCCTGTCCCAGCAGATCCTGCTATAATCAGTCACTTTGTTCCCCATCGCTTCCCTCATGTCTCAGCATGCCTCCTCCTCCAGCCAAACCCTCTGTTCTCAGTCGCTTAACAGAGGAGATCGAGAGTACCCCTTGCCAACAGGATTTGCCACAGAAGCAGTCCAGGGAGCCATCCATGTGGTCAAACAGTTCAGAAGGGGCCAAATCTCAAAGGCAGAGGCCATACTCGAAATCCAGGCCAACCTCACTTCTGGAGAGGATGAACATTCCAATTCCGAGCTCATCAGCACCCCTTCTGACTCGAATCCAGCAGAGCCAGAACCTGAGGTCGACTTCGTTCCTACCCCATCCAACCCCAGAGACGCCAGGAGACATCACTCAGAGGACTCAGAGTCCGAGGATGCAGATGAGTGGTCGAAGAAGCGGCACAGGTCCTCTGTCAATGAGGATCTCTTCCCCTGGAAGGGTACCTCAGCAGTCCTTCGAGCCAAACTCGAGGCAGAAGTCCAGCAATGCCTCGACCTCCTTGATGACTGGCCATCGGACCCCACCCTTGTTGTCAGAAAGATTCTCCTCTGTCCAGGATGTCTAGACTTCCCCCCTGACCAGTGGCTCAACAGTGTCAAGGGATATGCAGTCGACCTTGCCAAAGTCCTTGGAGCGCACTACTCCTCTGATGTTGAGGCTAAGCAGTCCCAAGACCTTGGAGATCTCTTCTAGCTCTCCATTCAAGTCCCCAAGCAGTCGAAAGCCATCACCAACCATGGGGACTGGGTCATTGCCTTTGGGAAAACCATCCAAGCGATCTATTCGCCCAGCATCTGAATGCCCATACTCACATGTCTGCGATTGCTGTGGGTGCGGAGGAGCTCACAGACAAGCAGACCATCCAAAGTCGAAGGCTGAATCAGGAGCTCAGTAGGGGGCAGAAGTTTAGGAGGCATTTTGTGTGGGACCCGGCTGCAGCGGTCAAGAGTAGGACTGTGCGCTGGACAGACTTCGCTGAGCCACTGCCTGCTCCTCCTGCATCAGAATTTGACAATGTCGAAGCCTTACAGACCATCCATGACCAGCCCAATCTGTTCACTATCACTACCCCTATTAGTGTCGATTGCTTCGAGTCCCTTCTCTTCTCTCCAGTCATCCCAACCAGCCCTTTGTCCGGTCTATGTGTCAGGGTTTGTGTGAGAGTTTCTGGCCCTTTGCCAATACCCATTATGCTGAACGGCCACTGACTTGGGACAATTCCCAGCGCACTCCAAAGACTCCAGATGAGGCTGCCTTCTTGCAGGAGCAGATTGACAAGGAGGTCGAGCTTGGCCATTACTCAGCGCCATTTGACCGAGACTTGTGGCCAGGAATGTACAGTATACCCATGCATGCAGTGCCCAAGCCTGGCAGCAAGAAGTTCCGCCTTGTGACTGATCACAGTGCTGGTCAGTTCGCTCTCAACAACATGATTTCGCGCGAGGACATCGCAGGAGTCACTCTGGACAATGTCCAGGATCTAGGCAATGCCCTTCGCTATCTTCGACAGCAGGAGCCCAATCTCGACCTGATTCTCTGGAAGGCCGATGTTTCTGAGGCCTACAGGCGCATGCCAATGCATCCACTCTGGCAGATCAAGCAGGTCGTCTCCTTTCATTCCCAGCGCTACGTCGACTGATGCAATGTCTTTGGGGGTCGCGCTTCTCAGCGCATCTGGCATGCCTTCATGTCACTCGTCACTTGGATTGCTGTCATCAAATATCTCTATATCTCTACGTGAACGACTCCTCTTCGGCCCAAAAGAGGGGAGAGAGGCTCTTTTACAAGCGCTATCAAAAGGAGCTGCCCTCAAACCTCACTCGCCTCCTCCAGCTATGGGACTTCATTGGCCTGCCGCATGAGGAGCGCAAGCAGGTCTTTGGTGATGTCCTGCCCATCATTGGCTTTGAGGTCGACCCCAACCTGATGAGGGTCCGCATGTCAGAAGAGTCCAAGCTCCAGCTCATCACGGCTGTTCGAGACTTCCTTTGAGGGACTTCCATTGCATCGCTGGCTACCTTAACTGGGCTCTCAATGTGTACCCCTATCTTCGCCCTGGACTGTGTGCGCTTTATGCCAAAACAGCGGGCAAGCCGTCCCAGAAGGCACTCTTATGGGTCAATAGGGATGTGGAGAGGGAACTGACCTGGATTGTCGACCATCTCCTCCACTCTGATGGGATCTATTTCCTCCGCTCTGTCACATGGTCTGATGATGACCTCTCATCCACTGTCTTGCATGTCTACTGCGACGCTTCACCCTTTGCCATGGGGTTTTGGTATCCATCTCTTGCCCTGGGCTTCCAGGCGCCAGCTCATCAGATCTTTGCCCAACAAGGGGGATCCATCTTCTATCTCGAGTCCCTCTGTGTCTGTGCAGCCATCCTCGATGCAGTACCTCGCCTCTCACCAAACCAGCGTCTTGCTGTGTTTAGAGACAACATCAATACTGTTCAGCTCTTTAATTCGCTCTCAGCACTACCTGCATTCAACTGGATGTTGATTCTGGTTGCTGACACTGCCCTCAGTCGAGGCATTGACCTTCGAGTGTTTCATGTGCCTGGAGTCCACAATGAGATTGCTGATGTGCTGTCTCGCCTTCAGAATGTCCAGCTCGCTTCTTCGCACCCAGAGCTTGTCATCTCGACCTTTCAACCCCCTCGAGTTATGCTGGGGGCAGCCGGGTTATGAGCCTCTTGCCATCCTCTCGGGCCAGGCAACCTCCTAGGGCTGCCTGGTCCATGGAGCGCCTCCTTGTGGAGCGTTCCATCACTCTCGGCTGTGCGCTTGACCGGTCCACTCAATCCATGTACTCATCCGCTCTGAACTCCTATCTCACCTTCTGCCAACTGCACCATCTCGACCCAGACCCCACTGTCAACACTCTGTCACTGTACATCACTTTCATGTCCCATCACATTGAGCCTCGTTCTGTTCGCTCTTATCTAGCTGGCATTGTCTGTGAACGCCATCCTATCCATCTGTTCGCCAAAACCGGTACTCCCCTCTTGTGGTTCGCACCCTCATGGGCTCCATGCGATGCTTCCCCAATCCTGTGCAGCAAAAGTCACCACTTACTCGAGATGATCTCAGACATGTCTACAATCATCTTCCAATGCCCCTAACTCATGACAACCTCTTGTTCCTCACCATGCTCCTTGTGGGCTTCTTTGGCTTGCTACACTTAGGGGAGCTCGTGCAGCCTGACCCCTCCTCTCTTAGCTTTGCAGCCAAGACCTCATGGAGGCATGATGTCTGTCTCGACTCGACTTCCTTCTCCTTCATCATCCCTCAGTCCAAGACTGATGCGATGTTTGAGGGCGATCAGGTTGTCATTCAAAAGAGCATCACTGCTCCTGATCTGTTCGCAGTTTTCCCCAAGTATCTTAGGTCTCGTGACTCTCTGTTCCCTCTGTTCCCTCAGTTGTGGCTTTGTTCTGATGGTTCTGTGCCCTCTCGGTCTTGGTTCTTATCTAGGTTACATATGTTCTTTCCTTGCTCTATTGGGGGCCATTCCATGCGTGCTGGTGGCGCTACATCCCTGGCTGCTGCAGGTGTCCCTTCGTCTCAAATTCAAGCAATAGGGCGATGGAGATCAGACACCTTTGAGCGCTATATTTGTCATCATCCAACATTGCTGCAGGCTATACTGTTCCATGGTTGGTCCATCCATGACCCCCCATTTGCTAATGTATCATAGTTAATTCGCCACTGTTCCCATCAATGTATCTTCATCTTACACACTGAAACCAGACATGTATTCTTCCCTCCCTCCCTTCCCAATTTAACACCGCTTTACAGTGTTCCTAGTGGCTCATCATGTATGCCTCCGTCCTGCCTTGATGTATGGAGCTCCTGAGCTCCCATGCATTGTTAATTCCATCTGAGTCGCACCACCTGCGACTCAGTTATGCTGGCTTCACATCTGGGTACCTCCTCCACATAAACTAAGACCAATTGGTTAAGATGAATTTATTACAAACCCTGATGTCTCGCAAAACCATTGTTGTTCTTTGTGTATATTTAGGAGATTTCCTTACATGGCCTACTATGGCATGTCCTTGACAAGGTAGTCATGAACGAAGCTCATCAACATAATCTGTAGTTAACTCGAGGCCTATCCCACATACTAGCGACCCCATTTCATATGCAGGATGGGCTTGTAGTCACAATTCTACAAGACAATGAGGATCTTATCCATACATGTGTTCGGTTAGGTTTGGCCACCTTATGTTATGCATCAACCCCATCAACTGGAGACCACCGCACACTATCTATTATTATAGCCGATTATAACCAAACAACAGAAGTTACGAGCTACATTCCAATCATATCAACACTGATGTGCCTCCTCGAACATGGATCCACCAACTTCGCTATATGCTGGCCCACTTCCTCCTCTGTGTTGTGTAGCCACACAGCACCAATGTGACCACTGACGCCAGAAAACTCTATATGAAGCTCCCAGAGTTGTGGGAGGTGCATCGCGATTTCAAGAACGTCCTCCAATATGTGGACATCCAGCACCACAAACGGTCCATCAAACCCATATTCTCCCCATGGGTGGACTCGTGGAACATCTATGTGCATCGTGGAAACACGTATGAAGGAGGCCGGGCTGAAATAGCGAGGGCCATTTCGTGGGCCTGTCGCAGATGCCGTACACACCGGTGGGAGTCACATTCGCAATCCTCCTCTGCAGAACTTGGATCTGTATGGTTGGCAATGCATGCCTGTTCGGATGATTCCAGGAGTCTCAGCGCAGCTTGAGGCTTCATTATGTCGACCACAAGGGCGTTAAGCCTAGAGTGCACAAGGCATAACCTTCTGACGGTCTCCATGTCCAGGGAGTTTAGGACCATGGCGAAAATCTCTACTGGAAAGGCCATCCAGCTTGCAACCATAATTAATCCTAGGTTTTGTCTTAGAAATGCATTAGCAGGCAATCATTGAAGTACATGACGGTTAGTACATACCACAAGGTCTGTATTTTGGCTGCTAATTTGCAGTGAATGCCATAGAGACAGTTCCAGAGGCTTCGAGCTATTTTTAAGAATACCTTGGATAATGGGAGATTGGGATGTGGCGATGGTCCACCCTAAGATGGGAGGACCACCAAGGACAATTCAGTGATTGTATCTAGGGTGTGACAATGGGAGGGCCATTGTGGGCAATGGAAAGTGGGGTAGGCCCCAGACCACCACACGTGCTCCTTGTACAAGTGCCCTGTACAAGTGCCCTTTCCATATTCCTGTGTCGAAAGGCCAGTCTGAAAGAGACCAGTGAGACACGCGTCTGTATCTGGAGTGACAACTAAACATCTATCACGTCCCATAGTGATTCCTGGCACCGAGAGTAACGTTTCACGACAGTAATTCATTGGCTTTCCGACTCAGAGTCTACTTATAATAGTGGCACTCTCACCCTAGCTCCTTACTTTGCGTGCTCGATAATTGATATAGTTGCGTGCTCTATGATAGGTTGCATGCCGGGCTTTTGTGCATTTGGACCCTCAGTGTCTGTTTCGTCAAAGCGCTTGTTCCTAACACCTTCAGGATGGGTTCATTCTCTCGTCTCACAAGTCTGCAGAGTTTAAACATAGCGACTGAAAATGGCAATGTAGCACACGTGACATTAGCAGTCAGCAGTCATGAAACATGTGGTGAGGGACATGCGTGGTCAATGCCAGACGCATCAAGGTTATACTCATACCACCATCTACCACCATCTCATCATCGTACCCCATCATGAAGTCTGTCCTTCGACCCAAAATTCCGGACACATCATTCCCACTCTGCTTGAATGTAACAATTGATGCTGATGCTGACCTACCGAACTCAGGAAATGCCAATGGCGCTTGCACCGGGGATATATACTCTGGTAAGAGGTACATATGAAGGAATACCTGAAGGACAGGCCTAGGATGGAGGCACAAATGAAGGAGTTGGGGAAGGCAAAGTCCATGGATAGAGCGGTGAGGGATGAGCTTGAATGTCCGATGTGAGTGATGCAGTAGCAAACTCCGAGGTATGGCTGACCTTATGAGGATGATGGATTTACAGATGCCACAAACTCTTGTGAGTTAGAGATGAAGTAAAAAGACAGGTTACTGATCACACGAATTTGTGTAGGATTGTGTCCAGTGCAGATGCCATGCATGCACGTATTCTGTGCAGGATGCATTATCCGAGCATGGTATAGATTCTATCGGCAACGGAAGAACGAGACTGTAGGGGAAGCTCTGTCACGACGGTTTCCATGTCCAGAATGCCGAACGGAGATTCTGCAGATACCTTCTCTTGCAATTAGAGGTCTGGGAGAAGTACCATTTAGTTGGGCCCTAATTGTGGATCAGATTATCGACTGGGCACTGAGTCAGGGAAAGGAAAAGATGAAGGAAGTGGATCAGTGGTTTGTGGAGAGGGGAAAAGTTGATGAAGAGAGTAAAGCGAGAGCACGATGGCGAGAGGATGGAGATGTGCCGCAGTGGTACACACAGGGTCATGGGTGAGTGAGCTACCAAGGCCTGAATGTGAGATCAGGATAGAACTTGACATTAATTTTCAAGGTTGTACTGCAAGTGTCTCAAATGCTTCCAGAGGTACTGGATGACCATGGAGAGCATGGAGCTAGTATGGATGGGGGACATGTTTGAGACGGTCATTGTAGATGGAGTGGATAAACTCCCAGCCTCACCTGGACATCCTAGGCCACATCCTATACAGGCCAGACGTGCACATGAACATCCGGTACAACGACAACAAGATACACAACAATGAGAGCAGGGCTCACGACGAGGAGGAGAGCAATACCGCAGACCACCACCAGGTTGTACGATCCATCTAGGAGGTATTGAGCTGCTTGAGCTGACCAACTCTGAAGATGAGGTGGTGGCAGGACTGTCAGGGTAGTTATTATATGGTTGGCAGTCATTCATATGGTCTTCCCATGGATACAGAACCTGTCTTTGACAACTATGTGATTGTGTATGACACCGAACCAACACCAAACAGTGTCTTGGAATGCGTGGCACATGAATGGGTTCAATTCCACGGCTAACACCATGGTTATACTTCTAGCGGTAAGACATACAGAACCAGTGGTGCAAGTGTAGGCTTTGTGGAATATATTGTCTGCAACCCCCGCTTGATATCACCTTTCACAGATCACAGGGACACGGTACAGGAAACGAAGGGTTTAGCACTCATTTAATACATAGACAACTGTGAGATCCAGAGTGTTCTAATGGACTATGGGCATCGTTGCCAAACTACAACTTGATTCTGTACAGGATCCCTGTACATGGCATCAACCTGAAACCGAACATGGCCTGTTTGGTGTCATACAAAAGAGTCCATACAGGACTGTATACATGTCAAATGCGTTTGGTATATATGTTATGATCCGTAGAAGTACAGCCCTGTATAGAAGGTATAAAACACCATGTTCGTGTCCTATGAAAACTTTGCCAACATATCTTTCAAGTCGCACAATGGACCCCGATCCCACCACTGTCCCTTGAGAAGTTCTGCTGTGGTGTCTGTCACCTTGAGACCTTTCTTCAATTCTGTAGTAATCTTAACTGCCTTCTTGCGTTCCATGTCGATTTCCTTCATCATTGCGTCGCTGTCATGTGCCAACGCTGTTGCCTTTTCCTCTTCTGTACTAACATACTGCGATGACCTCTCACTGAGCACAATGAGGGTGAGCAACAGCCTCCGATAAAACATTCCTTGGTATGAAAATGAATTAGGGTCGCAATACAACATCATATACGTGTGTGACTCACTGGACATATCTTGTGCGAGGATGGGGAGGCCTATCACCATCCATGTTATGTACCCATGGACGGAAGGATGGTTCACATTCGTTGAGTACAATCCATGTTCCTTCGTTTCACCCAGAAGGTTCGAACTGTCATATCAGAGTGAGAGCTCAGTGTTGTGTAATGTTGAATAGGACAGGAAATGTCCACCAGAGGTAAGCCCATCCTGCGGCGTATAAACCATATGGGTTGTGCCTGGGGGCTGGATCCTGTGCGGTTCAATGTGTGGTCAGCCCACATCCAAACTATATACTGAATGTACGCACAGCGTAGCACCTCGGGAGAGAACCAGGGTCCCGATAGGAACCTTGGGTGACCCTGCCACTGACTCCCCTGTGAAGATCGAGTCCCATGTTTCGTATACTGCCTTGGAACCTTTGCCGCTTTTCATGGGGGTGTCTACATATGCCCATATCTTCGTTCCAGACTGTACGGTCACGTATGTGCAAAGGCCACACGCATCATGGTGCGGATATGTTAAAAATCCACCGTGGGTCATGATGTCCCATCCGCAAACTCTCTCAGTATCACCAGAGATGAACTGTACCCCATTCAGGTCTTTTCCCTTATTCTTTCCCATTTTCAGGAAGTGTTGCAGGTTCATGGTTGCAGACCTGGCATTGATGTTGTCCGATATGGGTCTGCACAGGGTGTTAGGTGCTGCAACAGTACACTGATCAACCCATGACCAATTAGGCTCACCTGATAAATGGGGGCACGTCAGGCTGGAGGTTGGGCAGATCCAGGAAGTTCTGGCATTTCTCCGGGTCCTGCACCGAATCTATGAATTCTTCTAGCGTCATATGACCATGGATGTGCGGTTCATCCTTTTCTTTGTCCTTCTGATCCTTTGCACGAAGAAGTGCATCTATAGCATGGCACTTTGAGTAGCTGTAAAACACGAGCCCAAATAAATACCTTGGACTACTACCGGTTGTGATATTGTTGGGCAGTATAACTTTAGATCTTCCATGGTGAACTCCAGATTGGGGGTTGGCTCCCATCCTTGAACCAACACCACACAGCCTTGAGAGATGGCTTCCTCATGTCCCTTACTAGGCGGTGGAGTGTGCGAGCGTCCCAGCTGTCATAATTCAGTTCCATGACCATGGGGCAGTTCAGGCCATATATGCAATCCTGTGCACGAGGGGCATTTGCCATACGCACAACCATATTACGGTCCTGATGAAAGATGCATCAGCTTTGCAGAACATGACATACGCCTGCTCACCATCTCGCTAAACCATGGGACATGTGTTGTGACACCGAGGTGTGGCCACTCTAATTCTGGTGTGTCCGGTGGACATGTTATACCGGTAAGTAAGGGATGCATTATTGGCATGGCTGGCCTTCATGTGAGGATGGAACATATAACGATAAAGTGTACAACTTACTCTTGTGACACTTTGAATCCCATGAACTGGATGCTATGGTGGTTAAGCCTGCCACCTTAACTTTGACCGGGTGGAGATCTTCATCCGTCTGTGCCTTCTCTTTCCCTTTCCAGATGGTCATGCTCTCCTGTATACCAAATGCAACTGTAAATAAAAATTGCAATGGCAGCATGAGAATTTGGAGATTTACTCGCCTTGGATGAACCATCCAGTTGCTCCTTCCTGTCGCTGTCCCCCTTGTGCTTCCGTGCCATGGCCTTTGTTTTATTTGTTTGCTGGGATGTGAACACTGTTTCATGTTTCATCGAACACCTTGCACAAGCCTTGGGAAGTGGTTTCTGTGACATGACATTAGCCTCGATGTTCAGGAGAACGTACATGGAGAGCTACGCTCACCGTTATAACATCCTTTGATGTCCCCTGCAACGTACTAGTAGGTATGTCTATCCCCTTGTTCATCTATACAGAATAATTCGCCAGGCGCTCGTGAAGCTGGAACTGTACTCACCTTCGGTTCTACAAACAATTTGAACTTCATGTGGAGGGTTTCCAGCATAGAGTCCATGGTCTGCAATCCAATAGCCTCTCTTGTCTTGGCAACCCATTCCGCGTGTTGTATCACATTGGAAACTAATTGGAGTCCATCGGCAGCGCACAGCGTGATGTAAAGTGTTTCTCCAAAGAGGTCCAATTCCATCGGCTGCTCTGGCACCCAAATGGCCCAGGTCCCCACTTGTGGTAGCCATATAGTCTTCTTACCTACGTAGATGGACATTCCATCACACATGCCATTGGCCAGATCTGGTAGATCAGCCTCTGCATTGATAAACACTGTGAGGGCGATTGGGAATGATCCAGACGGAGTAAGATAGATTGTGTGGTTTCTGATAGTCATGGCAGGAGGGGGCGAGGGTGTGTGAGGTTCAGATGTGCAAATATGTGGTTTTAGTCATGGTTGTGGTTGTGGTGCAGGCGTTATAAGTGTGTAGCCCCACACGTTTCCACTGCTTGTGTCACATGTCACAATAACGTGTGACATATGGTATGTGATGCATGAATCCACATTATTCCACATTATTTTCCCACCATGATATGATTTGTTACATCCTAAAACTTGTGATGCATGCATAGGGAAGGTGGTCTACCACACCAAGCCACTGGTGGGTACTAAGTGTTTGGTGTAGTAGACCACATGATACATTGTATATGACACCAGGCAGGTATTACTGGTATGCACTCCCCTTTGGCGTTGAACAAGACGCTGGTGTGAACATCGACTGCATAAAAGCTAAATGGGGTGTTATATACGATGTATCATGTGATCTACAATACCGAACACTTAGTACCCACCAGTAGCTCAGTGTGGTAGAACACCTTCACTATGCATGTACCAGAGACATATGTAGATACTGAACACATGTTGGGACCAGTTCGGCATTGTACCACCCATCTATTGTGATGTCCCAACTCCCTGCACATGTGTCCCACGTTGGCCTGCATGCATCAAGCATTTGCTACAATTGGGGGTATTGGTGGTATACAGTGACCTCCAAAACCGTTGCAATGCCTAACCCCACACAGCGCGCGAAGCGCGCTACAATCATCCGTGGGAACTACACTTAGCTTTGGTGGGGACAAACAAAGTACAAACCCTTGGCTACAAACCCGTCCCTGGGTCATGTGATGCGGCCCATTCCTCATGGAGATACAGCCATTCCAAAATGACAACACCATTGCAACAGTTTTGCACCCTTGGTATTGACCAGGCATTTGGTACTTGATATAACCTCCTGTTG
>JBBPQQ010000165.1:0-17914 GCA_038092595.1 Boletus subdepauperatus
AGATTAGGCCAACACCGGCAGTCGAGTGCCGAGTGCGAGCAATCGAACCCGAAACCTTGTGACCCGGGAGTTCACCACCTTCGCCGGGCTTTGCGCCTTGCGCCATCTTGATTTGCAGTTCGTCTGCATCAGCCAGGTAGTTGGACGTGACGCCGAAACGACCCGAAGCAACCTGTTTGATTGCGGATCGCATCGTATCTCCGTTAGGAAGGACTTGTGACCTTTCTGCATCCTCCCCACCTTCACCAGTGTTCGACTTGCCACCAAGTCGATTCATAGCGACGGCTAGGGTAGAGTGGGCTTCCATCGAAATCGATCCGTAAGACATAGCTCCTGTAACGAAACGCCGGACAATCTCATTCCAGGGCTCGACTTGTTCAATAGGAATTGGCGTCGCGTTTTCTAACCGGAAATCAAGTAAGCCACGCAAGTGGATGCGCCCCGCTTGCTCGGTGGCGTTGCGGGCATACGCATCATACGCAGCCTGGTTTTTCTCCCTGACGGCGTCTTGCAAACTGGCGATGCCTGAAGGATCGTTGATGTGCGCCTCGCCACCATCCCGCCAGTGGTACTCGCCTGATTCAGGCATACCAGGCGGTAAGATGGTCTCTTTGGAAGGCCAGCCACGTTCATGAAGCTCGAAGGCATCGAGTGCTAGTAAATCAAACGTTGCGCCTTGAACGCGGGACGCAGTCCCAGTGAAGCAACGTTCCACCACTTCGCTGTGCAGGCCGAGGGCTTCAAAAATTTGGGCACCCTTGTACGACTGGAGAGTCGAGATACCCATTTTCGACATAACCTTGAGCACGCCGTTGTCGACGGAGCTTCGATAGTTAGTAATCAGATCCATGACAGATTTGTCACCACCCTTGATACTGCAAAAATGCGTCAAGTCCCGCCGAAACATTGTGCTTTGTCAACTCACAGCCCTTCTCGACCAACTTTATGTATTGTTTCTAGCATCAACCAAGGGCAAACGGCATCTGCCCCATATCCAACGAGAACGCAAATGTGGTGCACTTCACGAGCCTCGGCTGTCTCGACCATTAATGCAACCTTGGCACGCTTCTTTTGCAGGACGAGGTGCTGATGAACGCCACCACATGCAACCAGCGCGGACAGAGGCACACGAGTGGGCCCAGTGGCGCGATCGGACAAGACGATGACTTTGATACCATCCTCGATGGCCTGTGCTGCCTCGCTGCAGACACGCTGCAATGCTAGCTGATACCCGGGGATGCCTTCCTCCTTCTGGAACGTGATGTCGACTGTGATCGAAGGCCAGGTAACGTAGGCGGCCTTCAGGTTTTTCATCGCATTCATTTCCTCAATAGACAGTAACGGGGAAGGAAGGAGAATGCGGTGGCACTGCTGTGGCTTCATCTCCAGAAGATTGCCCTCGGGCCCGACGTACGCTTCAAGTGACATGACGATACTCTCTCGTAGTGGATCTATGGGTGGATTGGTGACTTGGGCGAATAGCTGACGGAAATAGTCATAGGTGATACGGGGTTGCGTGGCCATTGCTGCTATTGGTGCGTCGTTCCCCATGGATCCCAATGCTTCCTTGCCGCTCTCGACCATTGGAAGCATAAGAAGATTGAGCTGTTCAACCGTGTAACCAAACGCAAGGAGTTTGGGGTCGCTGCTGAGCGGTGCATCATCGATGACGGGATCAATCGAGACATTGCTGCGGATTACACGTTTAATGATGTTTGGAACACGTAGAACGTGAGTCTCGACCCATGATGCGAAGTTTTGCTTGGAAGCTGTGTTCCGTTTGAGTTCCTTGTCATCTACAATCCTTCCTTCGAGTGTGTCAACGAGAAGCATGCGACCAGGCTTTAGACGACCTTTCTGCACAACGTTCTCCGGAGGGATGAAAACCGCGCCAACTTCGGAGGCACACACCATGATGTCCTCATTGCTGACGACAAAACGACACGGACGCAGACCATTACGATCGAGATTGGCGCCGCAATAACGACCGTCGCTGAAGGTGAATAGGGCAGGACCGTCCCAAGGTTCTTGAAGGCAAGCGGCCCAGTTATAAAATGCTCGCTTTTCGGGCTCCATGTGGTCGTTCCCTTGCCACGCCTCGGGGATGAGCATCATGACGGCTTCCGGCAATGTGACGACACCATTCACGACAAGTAGTTCGAGCACATTATCGAAGGCAGCGGAGTCAGAACCCCCGGTTTCGATGATGGGATAGAGAAGGTCGAGCTGATCACCGAAGCTCGTTGAAGAAAGTACACCTTCACGAGCCCTCATCCAATTCTTGTTGCCACGAACAGTGTTAATCTCGCCTATAATGGCGCGTCAGATCTTACCCGACAATCTCAAGTATGATATACTGACCGTTGTGAGCAGCCCACCTCATTGGCTGGGCACGATCCCATGAGGGGAAGGTATTTGTAGAGAATCGCGAATGCACCAAAGTAAAGTGGGAACGATACAGGAAGTGATTGAGGTCATGATAGTAGTTGTATACTTGGGGAGGTGAAAGCTGCCCCTTATATACGATGTTTTTCGAGGATAGTGAACAGACGTAGAAGCCTTTTGTGACCGTACTTTATATACAGGGAAAGTGGTGTCGATGAGCATAGTCCATTACTCTGAGCGAATGAGAGAGGACAAACATAGTATGGGTGGCATGCTTGCGCAATACGTAAAGCTGTCGCTCAAATAGTTTGGCATCGAAAGCACCATTCTGACATGTAGTGCCGTCACCATAGTGATCGCGAAGCACAACGAAAGGTTGGTAAATCGCTGGCTCGTTGGTGCTGGCAGCAGGACCTAGGATGGTGCCGTCTGTCGGCACTTCGCGCCAGCCGAGCACACGAAGAGCTAATCCACTAGCAATGTTAGCAAAGATTGCTTGGAAGGTCTGACGTTGGATGGGATCGTTGGCTTTGAAGAAAACGTTGCCGACAGCATACTCTCCCGATTCGGGTAGAACGCAGCCGATTTCCCTTTCAGCCTCTCGTTGGAAGAAGAGGTGAGGGATACCAGTCATAACCCCAGCACCGTCCCCATCGCGGCTGTCGGCCCCAGTGGCACCGCGATGGGTCATGGCGCAAAGTAGTTGACGGGCATCAGAGACGATTTTGTGGCTCTGCTCGCCTTTAATATGACAGATGAAGCCTACCCCGCATGAATCTTTTTCGTAGTCTGCGAGATAAAGACCTTGATCTGCGGGAAGAGATTGATCCCAAGAATTAGGATTGCGTTTGACAGCATGGAAGCCGTTGTCTGTTAGAGAAGAGGTCTCCGAAACCAGAGGGAGCTGATGCGTGACGTCCGGGTATGCCATAGGAAGAAAAAACTGGAGGGCGACAGAAGAAAGAGCTTCCAGCAAAGAAGAAGATAAACCGGGATAATGCTACCCCTGGCGGACCCCCGGCGGACCTCCGCAACCCATTTGCGTGCACTGAATGCTTATATAATCAGACGCACCGGATCAAAACCTCGGCCGACAGTTCGAGAGGGCTGCTGGAGAATTGAACTCAACTCTTTATTTTTGGATTAGTTCAGGGTTTTGCCCATTTTGGAAACAAACAGCCAATCAGAACTCTCGCATTCGGCGGGACAGGAGTCGTCTAGTTCTGCCATTACGTCAATGAACGGCCGAAGTTGGTAAGAAAAAAGCCCTGGGCCACGGGTGTCCACAACATGATCCGAATCGGCAATTAGGGAATGACGCCATCAGCGCTAGCACCCACTGGCAGTAAACCCGAGTTTTCTGGGAACAAGCTGAGAAAAAGAATAGTGTCATTCACTACGCCAACCGGCCGAACATGCACCGTCTCGTCTTCTGGGCGGAAATTATACATATCGCAAGGGTGATGTGCACAGTACTCCCCCGGGATACCACGTGGGGTAACGCGAGAGAAGACCTCACCTTGCAGTGAAGGCGAGGCGCCCCCACGAGAGTACCACTGCCCCGTGCTCAGTGGCCGTGGAATATTGTGGGATCATTTCCTGTGCCCCAACGCTCGCTCTGAGCCTCGAAAACCGTGGCGGAGATCCGACCTGGCCCTCGGAACTGGAAAACAATGCCGCATCACACGGCCGCGCGACATGACATGCCAGTGGGACAGCCCGGCGCGTGATGAGTCCATGCAACGCTGAGCCAAGAGATTGCCCAGAACATTTTACACTGATGTGACAGTCGTGTGACTGGTACTCATGGGTGAGTGGTTGCACGCCCTGCCACAAGTGCGTAAATTGCTGTCACTCGGTCGCCACTGGAGCACATACTTGGCATATTTCTTCAAGTTGGAGCACGTCGTTCTCATGCTTGTCAGTCTGGAGTGGCAGGACCAGGCACTAACAGAACTCACTGGCGTTTGCGTCGAGCAGCACAGTAGACCACACTGTTAGCTGATGGAGATACGATCGACCATCATGGACGATGTTTCAGACGAGAGAGGGAGATAAATGAGGCTGCCACTTTAGCATGCAATAACCTACCACACCGCGGAAAGCCGACCAAAACCCCAAGAAGCCAGTCGCGGATGAAAATATAAGTGATGGAAGTCGCCATAGTCGTTTTGCTTGTCGTCAGCGCAACATTGAGCTGTGCCATCAGATCAGCAAACAGCCGCATCAGACGTCTCTGAGCCCATGACTCAGTCTTACTAGATTAATTGAAGCACGAAAGTAATGTCGTGCGCTGTACGTTCATCATATCAGCCTCCTCACGGGGAGATAAATTTGACCCAGAAAGGTACTCGGGTCATGGGAGAAGTTCCCTGCTCAAAACGAGCACAGCTGAACACGAGGCAAATATGATGCTTTGCCTATAAGTAGCATGCGAAGTTCGTCATGTGGACTTCATCAAGATAATGAAAACAACCACCTTCGGATCACGTCGTCCAAGGATGGGACAAGGCCTTTTACATCGTGAAAATGACCCAAAGATGCTACGCGGAATTTGTAGGGACTAGAAGACTTCAATATATGGAGTCACAAACTTCTGCTAGTAAATTTGCCAAACCTCGGAGAGCAGTTGCCTTACTGGAGACGCAGTTGATGGTGGGTATAGACCGAGGAGGTGGATGTGATGGATTAAGGCCTGTCTCTTGCCCAGATTCCTTCTGATGGTCACAGGAGATATCGAGAAGGTCACAAGAAAACTGACAATTTCCAATCGAGCTGACGTACCGTCACATTTCCAGTATTCATGTTCAATGAGGCGAGACCTATCGCTGTTCAACTTTCAACTTATCCAACTCATAGTTCCCACTCTAAATTTCAACTGCGACTGAGCTTTCCGATTAGAACACCTGTAAAATGACACAACTGGTCAGTTCCGTGGAACTGGAGGGTCGATACAGAGATCATGGGCTGGCGCAAGTGCAAACCGAAGAACCATCCGGGTTGAGCCGATGTGTCGTGCATTGCAAATAACTTCCAAGGGCGATTGCCGAGATGACTTCATTCATGTTCAAACACCCATTTATCTGATCACTAGATGACCGTCCACCCAGACTAAGGATACGTGTCCGTACCCCTCGATATGAAATCAGCCCGCTCCATCGTGAAGCGCACAACACACTGCAGCTGGATGAAGAGTCTTAATGAAGGGAATATTTAGTATCGCAAAAGCTCAACATACCCTTGTGATGCCCATTGTACTGTCGGACAGTCTCGCCCGAAGCCATCTCCCACAGTCGAGCAGTGTGATCCGAGGACGCTATTGACCAGTATGCACCAAAAAATAAATCGTTAAGTCAGATAATAGTTTCTCACCTGTCACCAGATATGCAGAGTCCGCACTAAAAGCACAGTCCCACACCCATCGCTGATGCCCTTGGAGTACTTTCTCTTGCTTCAATTCATAATTCTGAGATATAGACCATATCTTCACCGTAGTGTCCGCAGAACATGTGGCGAGATACCTAATATATCCGCGTGAGCCCTTAATATATACAGAAAGGGAACTCAGATACACAGCTTACCTAACATCGGGACTGAGAAGAACGCGGGTTATATACTTTTTGTGTGCGCTGAACTTGGTTACGGCCTGGTATCTTGGGAGTTCAGATTTCTCTTCGTTAATCTTCCAGACATAGCATTTGCCCTAATTACGAAATGATGAGCACTAACTCAGCGCGGCCATTAGAGCCATGCCTTGTTATTTCCAGCAACCAAACACGATCCATCGGAAGCCAGACTGACCGACCTGATAGGCACATCACCGGCTGGGGTCTTGCGTTTGTGTGTTAAAAATCGAAAGAGTGGTTATGAAATCGGCACACCAGTTCATGTGAACAGAGATTTTCAGATAGGTCCCACTGTTTGATACATCCGGCCTGATCGCAGGAGATGAGCTCTCCTTGATTAGGATGGACGCAAACATCGTTGACTGAGCACGTATACGTTAGTATCACCTGAAGAGAGCAATATGATAAGATGAGGCTACCAGGGGCACCGTTATCATATGTGCGGTGCACTTGTGTACTCCTGAAGTAATACATGAAGAAAACCGAGTTAATAGACTTGGAAGTGGATGAGTACCTGAGGTCCCATATCCTG
Source organism: Boletus subdepauperatus (assembly GCA_038092595.1). Classification (NCBI taxonomy): domain Eukaryota; kingdom Fungi; phylum Basidiomycota; class Agaricomycetes; order Boletales; family Boletaceae; genus Boletus; species Boletus subdepauperatus. Next base: position 6,544 of record JBBPQQ010000165.1, read on the forward strand.
ATAGTACCATCTTCACTACCAGTAACCAGCCATTTCCCTTCGCTGTGGAAGGAAACGGAGGTGACATTCATGGTGTGAGCATCGAGACAGGTCAGCTACCGGTTTGCATACTTCAATACATGAACTACGGAGATGGGGGGAACCAACCGGGGTAGAGGAAGTACTAGCGATTTCGTAAATGTACACTTTCTTGTGGATTGCCGCAGCCAGCAGACGCTTGCTAAGAGCCGGAACGTGAACGAGACCCTCCACAGGAAGAAACGAGCTGAATTACTCAGGAGAGATAGCGAGACGATTCACTTGCTAAGGACGAACCCAAGTATGACCCGAACTGCACGATGATTAAAAGGACGGCGCTCACACCAGATTCCCCCGACCTTGCGATGGTGCGGGAGCAAATTCCACTCCAAGCTTCCCAAAATCTGATTTCATGGTCGTACGAGCCCGTCACTAGAATGACCGACATCCTGTGTCACAGGCGCAGTCGAAGTTTAAATGAGGGGTTCTCTTTGAGAGAACGTTGCACTGACTTCGAGTTGCCCGATGGATACTTCCAACACGGATTTTCGACGAATTATTTTAATCGGGTTTTCCGAGCTCCGCTGACAATTATTATACCCTTCATTTGCGACCCTCGCATTTTTCTTCCGAAGGGTGCACACGTATGTACATGATCCTCACTTTCAAGATCCACCAAGAGAGGTCCGTTCATTTAGTTACAGAGCTCCGCTCAGATGAATCTTGCTGGGGCCAGGCCGAGGATCAGGTCCGGTTGATGAAGCAGATGGCAACGTGTGCGTAACACCATATGTATGCCACGCGTCATTCTAGGATCATTTGCTTCATCGCGGGGTGGGCTCGTGGGTGCTGAGTCCTTGGGGACCTCAAGCACTATTACGTCCCTTCTATGATGCCGTTCTGCCTCGACCTTCACGAGTTCATACATTTTCATAACTCACAGCTAAGACATCGTTGTATTTGATTTACCAGGCATCTCAAACGCGTACTCAGTCGCGCGACAAGCCGTCGTCCGTGAATTAATTGAGCTCGGCTATTGCAATCGCTCGCTGGCCAGTAATGTGTCGTTACAGCTATTCTTCACAAACCCAATAAGCGACATTCTTAGAATTCCAACAACTGACCCTTAGGCCTTCATGTTGCATAGACAAATTAGGCACGCCCGTTCAGTAGGTCCTATCACCGACTGCTCCCGCTCGGACTTGAAGTGATCTCGATTTCAAAGCAGGTCAGATCTAACACACCATTTATTCCAGAGGTTATAAGGAGAGCGCAACCCACCGGCCAAATGGCACCCAAGGACCTGCCGTTCCCTGCCTACTATTTTGGCTATGAACGCGTTCCCTGTAAGTCGCCACTTCGCTCCTCAGAACGCTATTGACACGACGTTGGGCTTAGAACGGTACACGAGTTTTCTTCTGGGCTGCTGGCGGCGAAATCAAATATGGTACCGTACAGTCCACGAGCCGCATGGTCGATGTAAGTGTTTTTCTTTAACATGTTTGTGCCCGTGTCTAACAGTCGGTAGGGGACGCAAATTGTCAGTGTTGTAGTGGATGGGGGCGGTCATTGCAACCTGCCGTAAGCAGCTTGAACATTGCGAAGGTTGCACGGATGGCCTGACGCCAACTAATAGTATTTCCAGTATCTCAAAAGTAAACTAAGCCGAGTTAGGCGCACACTTCATCCGCATTGTAGATCACACTAGACTCGGTAGAGCCACTGCATGGACTTCACATTCCCACACTGCATTATTCTGCTTCCAATCGTTATTTATTTGTCTGTAGCCGCGGACTGTTCTTAATACTCATCAACTCGTGTTTCACGTTCAGTTCACCAGGCGCTTGGACTCCGGAATACCATATCAAATGGGTAATTTTGTCATCGCGTGAGTCTCCAAGGTGTCAGTTACCAGGGTTCTGGGAATTGGTACATTAATTAATCCGGACTGCACGTTTTGCTGCTTTGCCCCGTAGACCCGCAATCGCTTGCTACCTAGTCGAACGAGACAAAATTGGGGCGAGGAACTCAAGCGAGTTGAATTTGACGTCGAGTTCTAGAGTCTAGACCATTGAGTACGCATGTGAGAGACCGGGGTTAATACTCTTGGTTTTCTGCCGCATCGCTTGCTGAATATACTTGTCTGATCGCGGCGCCTGTGTCTATCCCCCTCATTCTCGAGGATTGGTACCCCGGAGGTCACAACGTCATTAGCATTGGGGTTGATGCAACGCCCCTCTGCACGACTAACTTCGAAGCACCCCATTTCTGCGCTTACGTGAATCACAGTGAGAGTCCAATCCCTTCAAGTTCTGTGCTCTTGTGCATGCGGGCAAACTATAAGTAGATCGAACGTCATTGAGCAAGCGGAACCAGAAAAAAAAAACAGTCGTTGTTTCACGTCCGATGTGGTCCTGTAGAAAAACTGGTTTCACAGGTTGAAACCGAACCTGGCGTCGTTCCATACGCGTCAATATTACTGTATTGGAGTAGTCAAGAGAGCTTGCGTGTCAACAGTGTGTAAAAACTTCAGCCAGGATTGAGATATGGTGGCACTCCCTTCCGCAAAGTTTGGGTTTATCGTCCTGCCACATTCCAATAACTCAGCAAATTGGCGGCTTGTATTCGCGCGCACCGACTTCCACCTTCCCTGCGTCATCCCCCCGGCAATCCTAGCTGGAACTAAGCAGAAGCAAGCCATGAGGAAACACGCACGTACCCTGACCATTATACTGATACGTTGCCTGCACTTGGCTTTCTCCCAATCTGTTGAGGGCAAAATTGCGTGCCTCCAATGGTAGCGGATGTCGTCTCTGTAATATACTCAGCACAGGGATTCGGCATAGATGCATACACGTTACCTCTGTAGATAAACGCTACCAGACGGAAGTGGTATATCAAAGCTCTCCGACTGTGTAGAGCTTGGGGATTCCATTCTTAATATCCTTGTAGCCCCTAGGCTCACGCCTAAAATCCATTTACCACTCGCAGAAGTGTTATCAATGTGAGGAAGGATCTCCCCAGACGAGGCTAGGTGTAACAAGTGACTCTGCGTATTTTTCGAAGGATAGAGAGCGCGCAGGCGGTCCAATACGGGAGTCAGGTCGCGAAGTTCAGATTCCGGCCAGGAAGCGAGGCGCATTTCGCGGTAATCCCGAATAACATTGTCGTAGTGACCCTTAGGGAATGAAAAGCTGAAAACACAGAGATGGCGGACTATGTACTCACCTCTTGAAATGTATAGTAGCAGTCTGGCAAGAATAAACCCTCTACGTGAGCACTGTCTGAGATTGGATTCCGAGCACGATAATTAGTCTGGAGTCTGCGGACACGTATGCTTTCAGTGGCGTCGAGTCGACTCAAGGCTGCAGTTAGCAGTAATCGCTGCTCGCGAATGTCAAAGAACCTTGAGAAAAAGGTAAATCCCTCTGGTAGCAAGCAGTGGGAGGATGGCAGTCGCCTGGCAGTCCTTTCTGGGAGAACAGATGTGGTGAAATGTTTCAAAAGATGCCTCATAGGATGTTACTAAGCAAGCAGCGTTCTGTGTTGCAAAACTGATCCGTTCTCATCACTTCAAGCTTCAAGTCCTTGCTTTCGCCAATATACCGCAAGGGCTACTAGGTAGGAGGACTGCCGCCGCGGATCGATCATCAACAATGCGTTCCATGGCTATTCGTGATGAAGTCGCTGTTCTGCCTTCCGGTCAGGATCACCATGGCAGCTTCTATGCTGCATTAGCCCGGACGACCACGCGGGCTATTACTTTGTATTTCTCCCGCCCAGTGAGGTTGTTTAGGCCATCCAAAGGCAAGTCAACACCATGAAGTCTCCCTCTGCTAACTGTCCGCAAACCCAGTGAGCGGTTGGCACTCACTTCGGGGACATGCTAACAGACATGGCACTACCCTCACTCCCCGGTATATCGTTTCACTAATCAAGAGTCAAGGTGTAGTCTCCACCCTCCTCTCCAGTGCATCCGAACCGAGGCTTATATCATTGTAGTTCATGATAATACCTAAGCACTTCGTACCGCCAATGCTTGCCAACGCGGTGCTGGGTACGGTGCTTTGGACCACATACACCGAATGCTCCGGCTATCTACAACCTCACCTCGGAGCTCATTCAATATTCACGGTTGCATTGTCAGGCGCGGCTGCGGGTGGCATGCAAGCCTTAGTCGCTGCACCAGTTGAAAACGTGAAACATATCATCGAGGGCGGAACGGGGAAAGGATGGTCCCATGCGTGGAAGGAGGTCTTCTGGAGAACGCAGCCAATACACATCACAAGTAGATCTGATCAAATCAGAGATATCAGACAAGTCCGGCTTTGGATGAAAGATGTCGGTGAAATGGCTGGGCGTGGATGGGCTGGATTGAGATGGGGATGCGGGAAAGATGTCTGTGGTAGGTGAATTCAAACCACTGGTCAAAGCATCTTATCTGTCCATTTCTCAGGGTTTGCTGCTTTCTTCACAGTTTTTGAGACCACTCGCAAAGTAGCAAACAAAGTCAAATTCGTGACACACCATGTTCTTCGAAGACTGCACTCGAGGAACCAGACATCGCATAGTTCTCACCTACCGCGATTTACCCATGCTTTCACATTAGTCTGCGGCGGTATGATGGCAGGTTTGGCATATGAGAACCTCTGTAGACCGTGGGATGTGGCGCGCCGGGCCCTCGAGAAGTCGACCGTATCTCATCCGAGCTGTCGATCATCATCATTCTCCGTCTTGATGCAAAAACTTCAGGGAGATGGCATAACATCATTCTTCCGTGAACATTCAGCAGGATTTCCTGCTAAACATCCCGAGTCGCGATCCGACATTCACCGCCGGATCTCTTCCTCTCTTCGGACACTTGCTCGCGTTGGTCCGTGGGGCATGGCTTTTCTGGTATGGGAGTCATTTGGTCCAGGGTTGGATTGAAGGGTAGATTTGGAAATAAAATTTCCAGGGTTTCGATGTAGAATTGTGTTGACCGCTACATTCGTCTTAGCGGTGTTTCCAGTTAGTTCCGGTTAATTAACCCTGTCAATTACCCATTTGCAGGGGAGCATCGGGCCTGCAACGCGAATGCTCCACGAACGCACTGCAATAGATCGAACCTGCTCCATCAACCACGCAACCTGGATCCCTGTGCACATGCTCCGTGGCGTTCTGCTGTGACAATAACTCATTACGTACGGTACCATCTTTGTCTTCCACGTGCCACTGGCTGTACCGCTCCTTGTGCACCCGAAAACCATTCTCGATGATCACCGTCGTGTACTGAATGGCACCCGTGCCCCTGCCACGCGAGAAGAGCTTAGCTGCTAGCAGGGACGCTCAAGTTCAAAGTCGGATGCAATTCAATTCATTCGTGGCCGTGGAACCCTGGAAGGGTTATTTTCTGACCTGGCCTCGGCTCGAGTCTGCATTCGCTTTATCGGCTGACAAGAAACCTTGGGGCTTGTTAAGGTAGATGTTGGTTTTCGTTATCGGAGCTTGACCCTGCCAGGAGTCCCCGACTTCAAGTGAGCACAAGCATTAAACTTAAATGTAGGACGGCGATGGGCCTGCTCATCGGCATGGCAGAAACAATCGGTGCGGATTTCCATTTCCTCCTGTGACCCGAAACAGGCGTGAGCTCCTGACCCATCCGGTGCGCGAAACTCTGAGCAGAGTGACGCCATGACGTTTCATGGCAATCGGTACTTGCAAGTGAAATTAAACTTATCGTGCACGGATGGGTGTTTGCTGATCCACTCGCGCGCATGCTTTACTTACAACCTTGACCCATGCTTTCATGACTCTACCGACTCGGTATCAACTTACATGGTGCTGAAACGTTTCTGATCCACTTTCGTTCACCCCTGAGTCTGAGATTCTTCAATTCAATCTCGAATGCGAGAATATCTCTTTCCCCCTTGGAACATGTCCGTAACATCCTATACCCCATCTGTCGTTGATTTGACACTGGATTTACTTTCACGCTGACTGGCGACGAATTCGTCCGCATGCTCTTACACGAGTCCACTTTTATAATGCTTCAAGGGGCATGATCAGATGTTTGGTGACTGATAAGCTATCCGTCGGCTACCACCGTTCCGCAGCGCCGAGATCGACTCATCAACCAACCGTGTTTCACCAAAATTGAGATTAGTCGAGATCCGGTCAATGGAACTCAAAGTTGAGCTGTTGGATATCTAGAGACTCACACTGGCAAGTGATGCGTACATGACGAAACTTTGATGCAGCGTTAGCACAGCAGGTATGTTGGTTATGTATATTATCGCGCTGGAAAGGGCGGATCGCGGTCCCTTTGAATGACTATTATGGCTGGCTCGGACGAGTTGCTTTGCATTTCAAAGCCTCAAGTCTATCCTCGGACATCCCGCGGCATTGCCGCCATGCACCATGATCCAGTGTTTGGGGTTTTAATATTATAAGTGTAATCGGCCGAACAGTAGTTGATGTTTCAGTTGCATACCATCAAGTAGCCAGCAGAAAGAAAATACGGTTTTCTGGTTCTGGTACCACTGATCAGAGCTTCCACTTGTTTCCCGCGATGTGTAACGAGCTTGCATTTTCACGAACATTCTAGGTCTTACGTAAGACCACTCGAAAGCGTAGGATATCGAGGTTGAATTGGAGATGAAGTTGGTGTTCGCAACACTAGAATATCTCGTTATCCTGTGATCACTTCACCAGCATGCCGCGTTGCGCGCGAAAAGGGTGCGGCAAAGAGTTTTTATTACCAGAGAACACGGAAACCAATTGTTATTACCACCCTGGGGCACCAGTGAGTTTCGGCTGCCAGTCGTCCTAGATCGGTCGTTCCAAGCTGTTGCACTATCAGGTCTTCCACGAGGGTCTAAAGTCGTGGTCATGCTGCTCAAGTATCAACAAACCGGTTCTCGACTTCGATGAATTCATGGCCTTACCTGTACGCATGCCTTGTTGTTTGGCAGAGCACGTTCACCGCTAATGATCATCGATCACCCTGGCCAGGGGTGTGAAGTTGGTACACATACGGAGGCAGTACCGCAAGTTATTCCTCAGGTGCCGAAGCCTGCAGCCACTGCCAGTGAGATCCTCACAATGACGGAATCGAAAGAAGGGAGAGAAGTCTATACTACGGCACGAACACTTCAACCACAGACATCTGCGCCTCTTGCCACCACTCTCCTTGCTGAACCCGTTCTTCCCTCTCAGCCGGAAGAGGAAGATGATTTAAGTGTAGCGGTTGCACCTGGTACAGAATGCAGACGTAAAGGTTGCAGTGTAACTTTCGTGAGTGATGCAGGGAACCGCATCGGAGACGGCGAAGGCACCGTATGCACCTACCACCCAGCGCCAGTACGTTTCTGATTCCTCGCCATCCTTACTGATAATTTTATGTCCATTGACTGGATTACTTCACCGTGCAGCCCATCTTCCGCGAGGGAAGCAAGGTATGTAGCTCCGTAAATTACGTCGCTCGCGCACCAATTCCCAAATGCTTCCGTCGGTATTTCTGACGATTCTCATGTAATGTTCAGGGTTATCTATGCTGTAAAAGGCGAGTCCTGGAATTTGAAGAATTCCTCAAGATCGAAGGATGCAAGAAAGGCCGGCATGTTTTTGTTCCGTTGCGCTTTGCATCGGAAGAGTTGGTGCGCGACACCACCTTTATTACGTGTCCATCACGGCCTCTGATTACTTTCTGATCTGCCCGCGATCATCAGGCTGAACATTTCACTGAGTGCCGCGTAGATCATTACCAGACACCGAACGAGGTGCACGTGTCCGTGTTTGCCAAGCAGGCTGACAGGGACAGAAGCAAGGTAACGGTTGAAGAGACTCAGGTTGGCGCTGCCATGCGGACGGTTATTAACTCTGTCGATTTACTCACGAGGGTATATGCAGGTCCATTTCGATCTATATCTTCCTTCCCAGAAACGGTTCAAGCGGACAATCCAGCTCTTTGGTCCAGTCGAGCCGGAAGGGTCTTCGTACAGGTTCTTTGGGACGAAGGTAGAGGTCGTCTTGAAGAAGTTAGATACCCGAAGCTGGACCGTCCTTGAGAAGACAACGCGTGATCTTGGAACTATCAACTTGACATTTGGGGTGGGGGGTAGAACTGGTACGATCGGTGGCAAGGAAATTATACTTGACCAGCAGAATAGAAACCGAGCATCGTGAAGAGATATCGAGATACTTTGCGTGTACATTGAACAAAGTATGATATGACCCATGAATTTCTATACGTATATGTGGTGCCGCAGTCGCCGGACAATTACAGCTCGCCAGGCATCTCTATTTTCTGGAACATTTGTATAACGTCACCCTCTTGGAGATTATCGAAGCTCTGTAAGCTAACGCCGCATTCTGTACCTTTCCTAATCTCGGTCACATCTTTCTTCAGCTGCCTCAATGCATCTATGGAACCTGGCAACAAGTTTCAACGCGATGCATCCATGATGTAAGCCATTTCGCTCACCTTCATGAATAATTTTCTCCTCTCTTAGTACCCTGGCTGAGCTTGATCGTTGTACGATCCCATGAGTGACCCTGCAGCCAGCGATCCTTTTGTAACTTCCTTTGATTTGTATCTCGAATAGCTGGAGTACTGTTGCCTCGCCGGTGACTTTGATATCGTAAGTACACGGTAGGAGAGGTGTGATGCGATCCCGGACGTCGTCAATGACGCGGTATATGATGTCGGATGTATAAATTGGGACGTGGTTCTGGGAGGCGGAAGCACGGACAGCCCGTGAGACGCCGACAGAAAACGCGACTATCATCGCTAACGCGGGAATTAACAAGTGTACACAAAAAATCCGGACATGACGTACCGTCCGCAGCCTTCGCCATCATGATATCAGAATCAGAAACATCCCCCACGCCGGTGGAAACAACCTTAACACCTGCTAGGTGATTCCCAATATCCTTGACTGCACCAACTAGAGCCTCGACACTCCCACTAACGTCCCCTTTGACAACGATCCGAAGATATTTCCTCCTGACCTCCTCCTGAACAGAATTGTTTTCAGCTGCCGTGGTGGGGGCACGGTTACCCCTCTTCGCCTTGTATGCAATCTGTCTCTCTTTCTCCTCCCTCTCTTTGTCTGCTTGCCTCGTGGCATTTATTGCCTCGACATCACCAAGAGCACTCTCTAGATCCCGTTTCCGATCCCGATTCGCGCATGCTTTCTTGATGTCTGCATCGCTGCCCGCTAAGACCTCTTCACCAGCGGCGGGAAGCGACTTCCAACCTGTGACAAGTACAGGGGTACCAGGTGCGGCACAAGTGATGGATTGCAAGGAAGGGGAAAGAAGGCGGCGTGTAGAACACGAGGAAGTCCCCGCTAGAAGGGGTATTCCTGGAGAGAGAGTGCCGCGAGTCATAAGAACGGTTGCAACAGGTCTAAGCGTATGGGTTGGCACTCCTGACCAAAATGGAGCCAGATAGTGAACGTGCAGACTCACCCAAATCCTTTAAGTATCCTGGACTCGAGGACATACCCCACGGGTGTGCAATCTCGTTCTGCATGGAGGTCCATCACATCAGCAACTAGAGCAATGGTCTCAACAAGCTCGGGTAATCCAGATCCAGTGAGCCCGGAGACGGTAACGCAAGGGACATCCCCGCCAACCTCTTCTAGAGGAACGCCAGCAGAAAGTAAGGCAAGTTTAGTCTTCTCCTGTAGGCCGCGTACAGAGTGAAAGAATGTGAGTATGAAAAATGCGCAGACCACAAAGAAGGAAAGAATGTGGCGCATGCACGAGGGGGAGACTTACGACATCAGCTTCAGGTTTATCAACCTTGTTAATGGCAACAACCATTCCAATGTTACCCCCTTCCTTCTCACGTTTAACAAGCTCGATGACTTCAAGCGTTTGGGGCATGACGCCATCATCGGCAGCAACGACCAGGACAGCGATGTCAGTGACCGAGGTTCCACGCGCACGCATGGCAGAGAAGGCAGCATGCCCCGGTGTATCCAGGAACGTGATTAGACGCTCATCTACTGATGTCGATGAGTCAGCATTCATGCTCAATGGAACACAGAAAGCGCCAATATGCTGCGTGATCCCGCCTGCTTCAGAAGCCGCAACAGAAGAAGAACGAAGATTGTCGAGAAGAGTAGTCTTTCCGTGATCGACATGTCCCATTATGGCTACAATGGGGGGACGGGTTGGCAGAAGGCAGGGGTTTTCCGGGGGCGGTCTATTAAAGAATACTGGAGTCAACGGGATATTCTAAGGAAATGGAAGCTCAGTGTTGAACTCTGCAAGAAACATGCTTACGGAGGGTATAGGTCGAAAGCGGCTTCATCGTTAATGATCGGGTTACGACCAAACTCTTGTACAAGTAAAGCAGCATAGTCAGAGGTCAAAACTATGGGGATGGATCAGTGCATCTGATGATGAGAAGGAAGACTGCCGACCATAATCATACGAAGACTCTCCGTACATTCCTGCCTGGTCCATCTTGTGCTGAAGTGTACCTTGGAACAAAATGGAATCAGTCGATTGTGTGTGGGGAGGAAATTTATGCATACGCAAGCGAACATTCAATAGCTTGGCTAATTGCCCAACCGAAACAGTCGACGGGATATAGAGATCCACTTGCACCTGCTTGGGCTGGAATCTTCTACCGCTCTCTCTTTCCCTTTTCTTCCCATGCCAGCGACCTACCTCCGTTGTGCTGCCTCTGTTTGCGCCCGTGACAAGGGCACGGCCAGAATAATGGGAACCGCGTTCTCTGAATTTCAATTTGGACAAGCGCGATGGTGGGCTAGGCTCAGTTTCGGACTGGGGGGAAACGGGGCGAAAAGAACCACGTTCGTTGGACTGCCGCGACAGACGTGATATAAGATGAGGTCTGGGTTGAGGTTGCGGAGTGGGGGTATTGGCACGGAACGAACCACGTTCGCCAGGCTGCACCCCACACTGTCGTGAAGCAAGGTGAGGCGGAATGTGTCGGAAAGATACGGGTTCAGGAGCTCTGTCTGCTTCTGACTGAAGAACCTGCCTGAAAACAGGCTAATGTTCACCGGTGAGTTTTCGCGTACTGGTTACGACTGACTGAACCCACCTGTATTTTATGTGCTGTAGCGGCATATCGCGCGTTCCTTGGAATGTAAAGAACGGTCGATCGCCGATACATCGTCACCCCAACGCCAGGGAGGAACAGAGGCTAGCTGGTCAAGTCTCGAACGCCTTGAAGCTGGCAAAAGCCTCAGAATGATGTAGTTGTAAATACCACATCGAGACATGGCCGCGCAAATACGGTTACTACACTTGGTGACTAAGCACGACCACACTTCAAAACTTCAACTTGGGGCCCGTGGAATGCCTGCGTTCAGTATGGCGGGTTACCGTC
>JBBPQQ010000166.1:0-17881 GCA_038092595.1 Boletus subdepauperatus
CCCCACACCAGATGCGACGACGACAACGACGACGCGACGCGATGTGCGCAATGACAACGCCGCCGACAACCGATGCGACGCGCGCAACGACGACGCCGACGACCCGTTTTTACAGTGTCTACTTATTTTACTTGGCAGCTTACTTTACTCGAATGATCATTTGGTTAAGCACGTCTTAAGTGTTTTAAGTATGACTTAAGTGGGGTTCAAGTAGAGGGATCTACTTAAATTACTTATGTGTCATTCTGTGCTCAAGCTGGCTAAGTACGAAATAAGTGTCGTTAAGTGTACATAAGCAATGTGCTGATTTCCTGATGCTGTTAGGCCCGACCAGTCAAGAATGCAACTCAACCCTCAACCGAGAGGGTCCACGTAACGGTGAGCGTCTACTCCTTTGGCTTCCTCGGTGAGACCTGAAAGTGGATCGGCCCATCAGCGAACGTCAGGCAACGCTTTCGTTACGATCAGGTTCCCTGAATGGATGTTGTGTTTTAGCTCAGGTACTGAAGATGGGGTGGATTGATGATCTAGGTGACTCGATGTAGGGAGTCGCCAGTGGATACCATGCTATAAAGCTTGATTCATGAGTCAGGAGTGTGTTTGTGTTTGTCCGTCGTAGTGTAAGCCTGAAACTGGCAGGTAGGCTAGTAGTCGGACTGTAACTCTTCGCACGTGGGAAAATTACCTTGCTTGCAAGGTGGCGGCTCTGCTTACGTAGTAAGGTACGAGCGGAGTGGCAGAGCTAGGTCTTCGGCCAAGCGACAGGAAGTGGCGCAGCGCTTCTTGCTTTCTCGCCACTTCCTGTGCTCGTCAGCCTCCGATAGCGTAGCCCGCTCTCGATTTTTCACTTAGAGTTTTTTCCGTTAGCTACGCTCCCTACTCACACACTCCTTACACTCCGTCCTATCCTCGTTCCCTCGTCTAAGTCATGGCCGACCCAAGGTTAGAACAACCTCCCGACTACGCAAGTGACGAGTTTGCCATCATCCGAGATGGTCTCAAGATCGGGTATGGAGAAAATGACCGACAGGTAGTTGAGCAGTTACTGGTAGCCTGGGAAGAAAACCACACCAGAAGAGCTGAAGTTTGGACTGCAGCGCGAGAGGCAGAAGCTTATGCAGCTGAGGAAGCCGAGCGCGAGCGCAGAAGACTGGACAAAGAAGCTGACAGGTTAGCTAATGAGGAGGCTGAGCACGAACAGCACGAAACAGAGAATAAGAAGCTGAAGATGAATGTCTTCGAGCCTGGCACTTCGGTCGCTAGCATCCTGATTCCACGTCCCTCTCAATATGCCCTGCAGAAATTAAGTTCCTTTGATTTTGTCAAACTTTGGTACTTTTCACCAGAAGGTTGCGCAGAGGCAGCGCGGAGCAATAGCAAGTCCCAAGCAGACGACGCTTTCGGGCTATCCAAGGTCAACGACATTCTCACTGTCAAATCGGTCACTGCTGTCAGAGCATCCAGAAATGCAGTGGCTGATCATGAACTCTCATTCAAGAGCTTCCTCCAAGCAAAGAACAGTTTCCTCATTTATGCCAGGAAAGCTGAATGGCCTGGAGAGAATGTTGATGCGCTTGCCACCTTTTTCTGGCGGATTGAAACGCACCCGCTCCACAAGGCAGCAATGGGCAACAGGATTGTTCTCATGTATGCGGCCAGAGTCCGACGAGACTGGCACGATGAAATCAAGCATGGAAATGGTTACGACATTTCCATCATGAACAACGATCTCATGCGAGATGTGGCTTTCGAAGTCCAATCCAATGACCATCAGAGAATGAAGTCAAGGGTAAGTGAAATAGCAACAAAGTGTCCCAAATGGCTAATGTTCTCTGTAACATCGCCTTTTTTCCTCTCTCACGTACCATTTGTCATACATCCGATCGCTGCTGCAGACCACGTCCCAACCGATCGTGAACCAGATCACTGCCGTGGACTACGTCCCCACCGGTCCTTGCCTACCCCCTTGGGTACACCCTCAAGATGGAGGAGCTAGTCGCTCTGGCCGAGCCATCATCCAACTGTTCCTGGTGGGGCTCCACCTCTCGCGCATCGCGATTTGACCAGTGGAGTTCTACCTCCCGTCCGCCGTGACCTGAGTAGCACAATTTTCGCAACTTTCGCGAATCGCGTTCCGCATCCCTGGGCCCCTCTCGTGACCAGGGCCATTCTGAGGGCAGAACACCTGCAAAGGCTTGTTCCCCATTGCGGTTGTTTCGTAAGTGATTCAAGAGCAGAAGTAACCTTTCTGTGTGCCCCCAATGCCTCAGGCGATTCCTGCACTCAGTCAATCGTTGTCGCTCCAAAGAATTGTGGGATGGATCCCCAGCGCACTGTCGGCACAACTCAGAAGGATGCCTTCTCAACCCTAATGGTATCGTTGTGTGCACTGACTGGCAGCGCCCCTTCGGCTGCTGCACAACACACAGTACCTCTCTGTTGAAGTCCAGGCGTAGACTAGTCTGAGGTGAGGAAGAACTAGTACATACCGATTGGGTGAGACGCTGAAGTGATAGCACGTAGTGGTAACAAGAAGAGATGTTATTGGAACTCAGATACGGAGTTCGAATGATATATATGAGTGGTTCGCTTATGTAATAGCGGTAACCATATAGAGTAAACTACTGTATACTACGATAAAAAATGAAATAGTACACTATAAGTTCAACACCATCATAGTCACGAATTTCGGGTGGATGTGACTGATGAGGTCCGGGAGGGTGGTGAAAGGGTACACATGAACGGTGAAGTTACTTGGGGTCAGGGTCCCAGGATTTTCGTTCTGCCGCATGAAGGCAATTGATTCCATGCCCATGATGGGAATGAGACGGTAGCGGAAATCTTCACGGTCCTGGTGAAGTTATTGAACTACAGTGATAACAGCGAATCAACATGAGTAGCTACCTCGATGAGAGGGAATTTTTCTCGGGAAGCAATGAAGAATTTGCTATCCAAGCACTCCGAGTATCGCTCGACAATGCGCTCTTCTGGTAGAAATGCCCACCGGTGTGCGTCAAACATACTTTGCACTGAGGAGCCCACTATTTATTCATGATTAAGTTTCAGTATCATAGGAGTAAAGCTGCTTACTAGTAACAATGTTGCGTGGAGTGTCGAGATTCAAAGTACCACAGCGCATGTTCCAGAACCACTCGAGCGCATGGAGCTTATAACGACGACAATGAGCTGCAGGCCTTCTAGAACCAGAACCACGACGTACTCGATTCTTCCATTCCTTTCTAGTCACAATACGGCGAAACTTAATAGCATAACTAGTATCACAATTCTCGACGATACAACGGCCACGATTCGGGTCCACTTCGAGGACACGATTTTTTAGCTCGGCCGTCATACTCACGTTGTCTCTTCAAGGAATGCGAGTGGTGTGCTCTCCATCAGCAAATGTGTAGGTTACCTGGCATGGCCTATTTGTTCTGGCGCTCGACTCGCCAGTCCGACAGACGAGGGTCCATCTGCAATTCACATAACCACTGTACAGCACTGTACACCCCTGTCCAGTGATTACAGCACTACAGAAAGGCCCCCCCCTGTCCACTGCTGTAATAGTGCTGTAACAGTGCTGTCACAGTGCCACACAGCGCCACAGTGCTGTAACCATTGCCTCCGCTGTGACAGCGCTGTACCCACTGTACCCGCTGTGACAGCACTGTCCCATAACATACGAAATTTTACTACTTTTCATTGTCACTCGGAGAGTAGAAAAAAACGAATCATATACGAGCTAGCTTACACACGAGTATTCGAATACATGGTACTTAGTAAAATCTCACCTCGTCCAATGGATTCCACTCCACCCTGCCATGACAGAAAACATGGGGTATGTGACAGGGATGCAGGTCCACCAGATCCTGGGAGCCCATTGCAGTATACCCGGTAATTATCGTTACACCACTTTGCAGGAAACACGATAGTCATACTATTAGCGTACTGTTTGCCCGGATCTGTATATTGTTGACCCGAGCGCTGCAAGCCGTCTTGCAAGATCCCCCCTCCCGCCTTGTTGCAACAGGATATGTCCGCACTCGCCGGCTATCATCTCACTGGCACTCGCCTTGCAAGATGCTCAACCCGAGTGCTGCAAGCCGTCTTGCAAGATCCCCCCCCTGCTTTGTTGCAACACTATATGTCCGCACTCGGCTATCATCTCACTCGCCTTGCACGGGCATGCTGCAGCCACGCCCATCGTGTACCAGTACGAATCCTGCAATATCCTGTTCAACTTGAATGCCCACCATCTTGCAACAAAAGTGTGGTCGTAATGAATACCACGGCGACGCAGGGCTGTACGATGGCGACTGAGGACTGTACCTCGGCAATGTCACCCGATCCACTGGCAACGCTAGCATACGATCGCCACCTACGTCGACCAATCCCAAGTCTACCCCCTCCTAGTATTCTCGTCATCACTGGCACACAACACTGGCATAACGCTCGCTTTTTCGTGCCCAAAACAGGTGCAGTACTGATGGGACGGAGCTGGGAGATATGACTCGGGCATCGAGATCAAACCGTTCAAGGCACATGGATAGTACGACGTCCTCTCCATATCCGTGTGCGTCACCGTGCACATCCATCGTCGGGGCATACTGGTACGACTGACAATGCTTGCCTCTAGGAGCAATGTTAATGCCATGTACGCCAACGTGCTCGCGAGCAGTGCGTCACTCCTCCATCAATAATTGGGTGCCTGACTCGGTCTCGCTAGCTGACACGACGCGCAATGATCAGGGTCTGGGACCTGCAGTACGTGGCGCCCGCACTGCTTCTTTCGTTCCTTGTTTCTTGCATGGAGCTGTTTCGCAAACTGGACGTACAGGTCGCTGTTGGTCCACCACCCTAACCAGTTCAAGCATGGTTTCAGTATATATATAAGTAGTAATTAAACAGTTAACACGTTGAACACCTCTACTGGCACGCAACTGTTCGAATACGTCCGCGTGAAGTCGACGCCTTCGACGCACATGACTGTCTTGAGGTTGACACCGTCCGTCTCCAACATCCACTCCTTTGTCGTCTTGATGGCGCCCTCCTCATTGTGGAACACCTTGTCGTGCTCCTGCAAGAAGACGCGGCGGATACCTTGTACTCTGCGAAGGCTGACGGAGTTGAGCATCGTGTTCTCCAGCTGGCGAAGAAATCTATCTTCTTCGATGGACCCCATTCCATTCTCGTCCTTATCTGCCCCACCAAGGACACGACACCGAATGACGAGCTTCTCCGAGTTGTCTTCGCTCCAGATGACGAATAAGTCTGTCTTGAAGCTCTCCGCAACACGGCCAGCGACGTACGCCATCGTCAATTTTCTGTCAATCATCCGCGCACGGTCAAGTACCAACCGGAGGAGCCAAGGGGACTGGAGATGTAGCTTCGACTCGATATATTCATCCAGGATGGCGAAGAACGACTCCACGAACACGGAATCCTCCTCGATGGTGGTTGCCGTAGGATCAGGGTCGTACCAAATTTCCACAGCAGAAGTGACGGTTCGGAGCGACGTATATGCCAACTCTTGTTCAACATTCTTCGCCAGCGTACTACTCTCCGCAAGTTCCGACGCCAGATACACCGAAAGTGAGGGCGTCTTGATGTTGGTAGCGACATTGATGATCTCCTTCAAACGTGGCACACCGAGGGTCACGTTTTTGCTGGAAACACCTGCATAGTGGAACGTGTTCAACGTCATCTGGGTGGCCGGTTCACCGATTGACTGCGCAGCGAGCATGCCACTCATCTCGTCGGGGTTCGCAAGCGACTGGTTGAGCTTTGCTTCAATTTCCCCCAACACCCACTCGAATGCCTCCCAGTTGAGATGGTACTGCTCCAGTACGTGTTGCGCCGCAAGTATTGACAGGTGGTCGGCAATGAGGTGACAAGGGAAGGGGGGCTGCTCGATGTACGAAGGGTACGCAGTGGGACAGACCAGCACGTGGCAGCAGAGGAAGGAAGGGGAGGCGAGGGACGAGGGGGTCGACGCCGATCGATACTAGAAGACTTGAGTGGTGCTCTGGATGGTACGCTGGAGGTTGACAGGTGGTGGAGGACGAGGCGACGAGGGAAAGGGGATTGCTTGAAGGATACGCGGTGGGACGAACCAACACGTGGCCACCAGGGGGGGCTTGAAGGGACAGGGAAGAACGAGGGGGAGGGGGTCAACACCGATCGATATGGAAGATCTGAGTGGTGTTCTGGATATGCTGGAGGTTGACAGGGGTGGGCGACGACAACGAGAGAAAGGAAAAGGGGATTGCTTAAAGGATATGCGGTGAGACGAACCAGCGCATGGTAGCAGGGGGGGAAACTTGACGGGACAGCGAAGGACGAGGGGGAGGGGGTCAATGTAGATCGATATGGAAGATCTGAGTGGTGTTCTGGATATGCGGAGGTTGACAGGTGGTGGGCAACGAGGCAACGAGGGAAATGGGGTTGCTTAAAGGATACATGGTGGGACGAACCAGCGCACGGTAACAGGGGGTTGAAGGGATGGCAAGGGGCGAGGGGGGTCAACGCCAATCGATATGGAAGATCTGAGTGGTGTTCTAGGCGGTACGCCGGAGGTCGACAGGTGGGGGCCGACGAGGCGACGAGGGAAAGGGAAATGGGGGTTGTTTGATATACAAAGGATACGCAGCCGACCTTTTACATCCGAAGCTCGGAGTCCGTGCCCCTATTGCTGCTTGCAAGCGTTTTGTACCTCTCCGTGTCGTGCCAAATATGGGTGAAATGTTTTGCAAGCTCATCCCGGAGTGCTGTCTGTCGCAAAGCATACGACCGCAACCCCTCATTGATCGCGGAGTCGTCCGTCACCACTAGGTTCTGTTTATCTGTCCACCAACTGGCCTCCCAACGAAGAAACTGCAGGATGCGCCGCTGCTCCTCAAAGAGTAGTTCAACTTCCTCTGCCCAGCGATGGGCTCGAGCGCGGATCTTGCACCACTCAATGCGGATAGCTGTCATTGCGCACGACAGTTAATTTGGGAACAAGTATCATGTAAGAAACCATACCATCTTGAAGGCCCTCGTCTTCTTTTTCCGTGTTGTCATCGTCATAACCACATGTTAACCAAATCCACGAGAGCCTCCGACGGCCTTCGCTTGCACGGTCCTCGGTTCCAGACGTCATAGGCCGGATGTCATCTTTCTCGAGGTACCGGAGAGAATCCATCCAGCCCACTTTCCCAAGTAAGGGGGATAGATTGAGTAAGGCGGTGTGGCTGGCACGGTATTTTGCAACACTAGCATCAACCTTGGCATCAACGGACTTGAGGCAGTTGCGTGCCCGTGTATTAGCCCCTTGCCCTCGTAAAAACCTGTCTTTGAATCGCAACATGTAAGAGCGAGAACGGAGCGCTTGCCGTAGTTCATTTAACGCATCGTGCGCCTGACCCAAACGGAGCTTCCACTCAATCTCCTCAAGGTTGACATCACATGGAACCTGCCGCCGAAGGGAAGATGGAAGCCCGAGAACAAAGTCTTGTGCTCTCAGGACTACCTCAGAGTTGAAGACTGTCTTGGCTCGGATAGACGCAACTCCGGGAATATACAGCGCTTGAACACTTGCCCAAGCTTCTAGTCGTCGCATGAGCATGTTATTGCGTTCTTGCAGCTTTGCTTTTTGTTGATCCGTTGCATGTAGACCCAGTTTCCCGCCGTCGACATGCAGGCGGCGTCTTCAATCACAATCAGCACACAGATGACATGACAGAGGAATGTAACGTAACTGTTGGTCCTCGAGTTCAATGCCGATGTTGATTAACATGCTTGGGGAGATCTCCAAGTGCATGGGCGGCGTAGCCGACTCCGTAGCGAGCTTGGCTTCATCATTCGCTAACTGCAAACGTATACTCGCTTGGGTGAATGCTATTGAAGTTCGGATAGTATCAGAAAACACTAGCTGTAAATTCAAACACGCACAGTGGGATTTTACTTCAAAAGGGTTTGGCTGCGTCATGTCTTGCTCCCATGCTTCCACGCATTCCTTCCATCTTGCAAGTTCTTTTGCATAACAAGCTGAGAGGGAACATTCAAGTTCACGTAAGTCTTCCTCGTGCTCGTTTCTTTCTGGTATAGCTTCTATGATTTTTCGTAAAATGGATTCGCCTATTTGGTGTAAGTAAGAACCGAGACAAGGGTTCACATGCCTACCAAGCCCGATCTTCTTCTTCCAATTACTATCTCCGATGAGATCATCTAATGTGTCACGACGGTGGCCTGGCCCCATCTCCTTGGTGCTTGATGCCACGGCGTTGAGGGTGGACCAACCTCGTTCAGGAGCCTCACCATCAGTGCGAGCACTGCCTTGTATATAGTTGAATGAATATTTCCATTGACATTCTCTGACGTGAGCGGGCAGGTGGAATTTTGGGATGAAAGTTACCACTGTCTTCTCTGCATGAGGTAGATGCATCGGTGAGGGCAATGTCAACATGCGCTCCCATAAGTGACACTCCCACTGGCAGACGATGTCGTATGAGACATTGATACGCTTGACAGGCGTGTCCCTCAGTGCTGAAAAAAACATATAATCCATGTTGACGTATCTTGCAAAATGTCAACATCAGTGATACATTAAAGCTGCGGTACATACCTTTCCCCTTTCTGTAAATCCCCCACACCGCCAGCGAACTTCATCTCATGCCGAGCACAACAGACGATCCCTGTTCCTGTGGCAGCAAGGCCAACAGCAGACTTTGTGTCTGCACCATTTACAGCATCGTGTCCCGAGCACGTACTTTTCTGTACTCGGTACAATCAGTTCAGTACAAACATTCAGCCTTCGGGATTCACTGACCTCTTGGCGAGTATTGAAGTGCTCTCTTAAGTACAGCTTGTATGAGAGTTCCTCGACGAAGTATGACCATCCTCGACTGAGACTTGGGTCGAGTTCATCTTTTGAGTTTATCTTCCGCTTCAAACGGAAATTAGCGTCGATGGCAACAAAAAGAGCATAGAGCCATCTAAAAGAGTATCCGAGTCAGAGCATGCCGAAGGAACACAGGAAACAAAAGGTGACTTACTCTTTGTTCTTTGGCACTTTATCCCAGTCATCGGGCAGGTTCTTGCCAGGATGTGGACATGCAGGGCATAAGACAGCACATGCACCCTCCTTCGTGTTATCTACACCAGCAGGATCGTGTCCCCGGCCCATTCTTTTAAGCATCTTTAGATGCCGCCACTGACGAATGATGCGCATGAACTGCTCATATCGATCCTGCACAGTTAAATCATGTTACGATGATGCCAACTCAGGCTAGGCACCGAGCAGTATACACACCTTTGGAGGCGTCATCCCCGTGTTGTTGTTGCGGCGAGAAAGGGCAGTGTAGTAGTGGTACGCGGAGACCTTCGACTCCAGAGAAAGAAGGTGGTACTCTTCAAGCACACTGAATGTGGCCGCCGTCCGTGGCCGATCTGTACTAGCGGGAAATAATCGCTGTCGAAGAAGTTGTTGAATGTGCGTATCGGCAGTTTCGCAGCCACAAAAACGCAATGAGACGGAATGGACTCCATTGTTGTTGATGATGACAAAGTCATCGGAGTGAGGTGCCTTGGGAAGATGGCACACATCTCCAGTTTTGTGTCCAAGCTGAACAACAAGCCCAAGAGCTTTTAGGGTTGTTCGGGTCCAGAATAAACCTGTCCATTCCTAAGTCTTACATGTCAAAACGTGCCCCATACATATTCGAATCCTTACCTTTATCAGATGTAACGGGAGGTATTCATGCATCGATACGATGCAACCTTTGCAGCATATCTCAAGGCCAAGGCAGTCGCTGCATCGAAACAGTGCAGGTTGGTCCCCACACCTTGTACAGACGGTAACACCATGACGCCCTTCTAAGCGGAGCAATTCTCTGAGGAAATCCTCTCGATCATGCTCTGCCCAAGATAGAAGGGGGTGGTCCTAGCAGTAGAATAAACCAATTACATTTTGGAGGGCGCGTAAGCCACTGCCACTTACCGAGATTAAGCGTGGCCGTGGCTTGTCATTGAGAATAGAAAGGTCAACGCAATCTGGTAAGTTGTTAATACAGTCAGTGATGTCCACCGGGTCGAAACCCGAAATACTTGGAACCAGCATGGTGGGATTCAGCGTCTGGTTCCCTTTACGAATTTTGGGTGCTGTATATGATTTTTTTGATACATGAAGCAATCCAGATGCGTTAGACCGAATTTTGAGATGTCGTCCTTTACGACTGCTGTCTGGTAGAGGATCTCTCTCTCGATGAACCCTGAACCCATCAAGTTGCTTGAAGCGGAGTACTTGAGACGGTTGGCTGGGACACTGACTCGTAGCTCGCGAGGCTGCTGATGTGGCTGAATTATGAGTTCTACCCCCAGAAATAGTATTTCACTTACCGACGTCTGACGGTGCCATAGATACTGTGCAGTAGTCAGTAGAAGGCTCCCCTGCCATTGAGGTTACACGAAGGTGATGCAAAAGTCAGACAATGCCCCAATAAGCCTGTCAATGATCTGTCAACACCGTTGTGCGCACATGCATGCTGTGAATTGGAAATGAACAGACAGCACATGTGTAGGCTCTTGGCCCCTGCTAACGTCATTTACGGCGAACTGCAAGAGCACAGGATTATGGCTGTCCGATCCCTTTTGACCTCTGCCCAAGGATGGCGAACACATGTAAGCACATTGTCTGAATGCGTGTCGACAGACTCACACTGTCTCCATTCTGGTGCCTTGTCCGAATGTGGTTCAGGTACTTGTGGGTGGCTTCCAATGGGGCCAGCCAGACCACACGCTCACATTCCTCCCTGTCGCAGGCCTCGAGAATTGCGGCATTCAATTGTGCACACCGTTGTCAGGCTAGAGCCACTTGCAATTCCTGTAGAGTCGAGTCATCACTACGAATGAATGCAAGGAAGAGGGTAAAAAAGAAGTTGGGCACTGTACGGAACTTGAGTGTTGACGAGCAGGGCTGCTGAGTCCCAGGTCCTGTACCACTGCATTTGTTCAGTCACCTTGTGTGACTGACAAGCTCTGATAAGGGAAGTCACTCGGCGCTCCTGTTGAAACAGTGGATATGGCAGCTGGTTCTCATGGGTGCCCTGGCCGAAAGTACGGAGGCCAACAATGTCACGATGCCTGCTCGCTGACGTCCGAGTTGGTCACCCAATGGTATCCCCAATGTCTGGTTTGGATTATCCAATATACTTCATTCCATTTCCCGCAGCACTTAGCTGCCTTCCCTGATCTCTCTGACAACACAACCCACTCCTGTTATCTCACCTGTATTCAGCCCAGCCTATTGAGAACAAAGTGTTGGCTTCGTGCGAAATCGGATTGACGCAGACAGTGGCGAGTGTTTCCGAACGAGCTCCGGAACATTTATGCAAGACCGCTGCTACTCGAATTGTGCATAGCCCATCTCCTGAATGGCCGATGCAAGTGTGTGCTTGGAGAAGCCCTTGAGTGGCGTCTTTAGGTCAGTAAATTGCCTGCAGCACAATCCACCTATCGGGACTGACAATACCAGCCCAACTACTTATAGTTCCAGTCTGTCAACCACACTGGTCTATTACTCTGACAATGAAAGTACATATGTATTGTCTCTGAGCCACGACATAATCTAGATTGTTGAGATTGTGCTGACAACCTTCTGAACTGTACAAGGACGGACGGGGTGGAATCTCAAGTCACATGCGGGTGCGAGTCAGGCCCGGGCGCGCACAGCTGGTAAGTTTTTCAAGATAATTCAAATGTGTGATATCGGTCACACCTCCGAGTCACTCACCGCAAAACCCTGCCACCCAGGAGAGGACCCCAGCTGTCAGAATTCAGGATTCTCGATTAAAAAAGAGGTTGGCCCTGCTCGTCAATGGTAGTACCATACCTGGGGGTCTTTTGCCGTAGGTCCATATGATACCTGACAGTTTGTATTGCACGGTGTGCTTTGGGTGACCTAATTTATGGTTTTCAGGGATGGGATGGCAGTGTGGAATGCAAACTATACCATGCCCTCCAAGTTGTTCACATTGGGATGCTCGTAATACCTGTTCCCTGCAGGGCATTCTTGTCAATGGTCCACCATGATCCGGGTACAGGCCCGTTGGAACGACCAGAGGCCGACTAAATGGAAAGAGTGGACTCACAGTAAGTAAATGAAAGGGATGTGATGGTGTTGCTTACCTCCAGTCGAATGGTGCAAGGCTGGAGGAAAGAAACACTGAAAGCGCAGTAAGGCATGGTCACACGGTTCCAAAATGGAAGTGTAGCTAAAGCTATGTACTGTTTACTATCAGTCCTGATAGACGAGCTGCTCTCCGACACGTGCACACAGACTGTTGTGAATACAAGTTTATTGACCGTATTTTGGTGTCCAAGTTTCGGCCGATGAGGTATCTGAGTGAGAGGTTGACGAACAGGGTGCTATGCTCTCTGACATCCAGGCCCATATGACAGAAATCTTCATGTTGGGATGAACAAATCTCCTATGACCATGCACAAACTGCCTGGGATTACATCCTAATTCGCAGTACTGTATTTAGCTCACCTCGTATGTCTCACATTATTCAGGTTACTGTACCTAATTTGACCTTGAAGCTTTCACCACTAGAGGCTACTGCCACTCATCTGACACGACTCGCATCAAGCCTCACTACAGTTATCAATGGGCCGTCCCAAGTTATACGACACTCCAGAGGAGAGAGTGATTGCTGCTCGCGCTTACCGAGCAAGGTATTACAATAAGTAGCAGTGCCTCATCTTTGATGCGAACTTGAACAGACGATAATCAACTAACCTTCTTTCAAAGGAACAAGGTTACAATCAACAAGAAGCTCGTGGCCAAGCGCAGAGAATTAAACGTGTCTAAGAATGCGGGCTGGTATGTGTCCTTTCTACTTTCTTATGTCGTTCCTTCAAGTCACTGATGTTCCACCATGCTGGCGGTAGCACTATGCAGGCATTCTCTCCACGTTTAGGCCATCCAGCACTTACTGCAAGCCTCAAGCTTTCACGATGGTAAGCCTATCTCTACATTACTTGATACCTTACTTCTCGGGCTCTAATTACTGGTGTAACAGCGCTGGCAGACCGAGGATCAAGAGAAGGGAAGATCCACATGACTGGGAGGGCCAGCAGTAGGTGTCTTTGACACATATCTAACCACGTCAACAATGTACTCACGAAAAGAAGATCAAACAGCTCTGAACAGCAGCTTCAGGCAAAACTCAAGGAGATTATTGGACAGTCCCTGCGTCAGCACATGGAGGTTCTCTGCAAAGAGTATATCTCCACTGGAGAGTACAGAACTACATACGATACTCTTGCTGCTGTCGAGAAGCTCAGCAAGAACATGAGGAAACTAACATCAGGACATGGATACACTAAAGACTACTTGCCCACCGAGAGCCCGCTTTCCCGAACCATACGCACCGTGTTGAAAGTGTTGGAGGATCTCCTCCTGAATGCAATGGAGGGCGAAGACATACGTGAAAAAGAACAGAGAGGCCTACTACTATACCAAGCTGCACCGGACATAATCTTGTAGTAGGTATCATTTAACATTCCAATTCTCGTGATCAGGGAATCTTTTTGTTTCAAATCATAGGTATTGCAAACCACAACTACGATCTATCTGGAATACCTCACATGCCTCGCTAAATACGCGTCCCCCTTGTACCTGTTTGTTTTTTACTCCGCGTGTTCTCAAGTATTAACCTTTTTTTTTTCAAACTATAGGTATTGCAACCGCAGTAATAACCCAAGGTTCATCAACTATTCCGTGACAGTCATGTTTACCGCACAGCCCTTTCACATGCCCTCGCGGAATATGCGTCCTCTGTGTACGTGTTGATTGTTGAAAACACGTCCCCTCTGTACGTGTTTCTTGTTTACTCCCTGTGTTATCCAGCATTAACCTTTTTTTTTCAAATCATAGGTATTGCAAACCGCAACAATGATCTATCCGGAACACCCGAGGTTCATCATCTATTCTGTTACAGTCATGTTTACTGTATGGCCCCTCCACATCACCAAATACGCGCTCTCTGTGTACATGTTGATTGTTGAAAACGCGTCCACTCTGTACGTGTTTCTTGTTTACTCCGTGTTCTCTAGTATTAACCCAAGCTCTTATAATCTCGTAGCCTCATGGGCGACGATTCATTAGCCCGTGTCCACCCCCCTCTGCTCTACGCATAGCCACACTAGCATCACTGAATACGTGCCCTACGTGTACACATTGATTGTTGAAAACGCATCCCCCCGTACGTGCCCCCTGTTTACTCGTGTGTTCTCCACTATTAACCCAGGTTCTTATACTAATCTCATAGCCTCACGGACGACCATCCATTAGCTCGTGTCCACACCCCTCTGCGCTACGCATAGCCGCACTAAATCCCTGTTGCACGTCATCTCTAGATCTACAATGTACGTATCGCTCAGTTGATGCCCATTCAACACTGACGCCCTCCAGATGCCATCACCATGGACCACTCATGAGCAAAAGGCTTTCCTTGAGGAAGAGCTGGTCGCATTCAAGCGAATAGGTGGCAAACGTTACACCAAGCAATGGCCTGCCCTCTTCAAGAGGTGGGCCCAAAAATGGCCAGAGCGCCGTGTCGTGTTTCCTGACATGACAGAAGATGCCCAGTTGACGGAGGAGCAGAGCAAGACCTACGCACAGGCAGTTCTCTGTCGCCAACAGCAAATCCGCCGTTGGATGCACTGGCACAATGGTGCTGGGCTCAGTCGTGCTGCTAACAACAAGACTTGCAGAGTCGTAGACAACCTTCTGAAGGTCAAGACTCGTGCTAAGAAACCTTACGAGTTGTACTCCAATGTTCACTACCCAACACGTATCCTTCCCCATATCAAACCCGGCATGTCAATCGCTGAGGTCAGCAAGAAAATTCGCGAGATCTTCGATAACGAGTCACCTGAGGTCAAGGAGGAGTTCGTCCAACTCAGCGAAGAGAAAAAACAAGCTGCAAAGAACAAAGACCTCACTGGTTCCGCATCGGATATGGACAGCGATGATGAGTTGGACTCATCCATGCTGCGCAGGTAAGCGTTGGTTCACTCACTCTGTTTGAGTCAGCATCATTCTGATCAATAAAACAGCAACATCCAGCAGTGCGGCACTGCTCTTCAACGCGTCCTTGAGCATCTGGCCAAGCAGACAGGATGGGCATTCAGTGTGCTGATGGGTGGGCCAGACCCTCTCTCCCCTGGTGGTGAGAGCGTTATTACGAGGTCAGTGATGGCTTTTAGTGATGCATTTTCACCTAACCAACTGTTCGTTTCAGTCTGCATCTTGGAAAGACGAAGGACGGTCAAGATTTTACCGATTTATATCCCAACTTCGACGGTGAGGTAGTCGAGGCCTATGGTGAATTTCTGTCCAAGGTTTTTGGTGAGCATGTGTCCAATGAACATACCCGGACCCAACTTACACAACCAAAAGATGACAATAGCTTAAAACGACCATCGGAGCAGCCCACCAGCGAGTCAGGGAATGATATCAACAGTACAGATAATAATGCAGATGGAAAAGAGGCCGAAGAAGGGCATGAGCTTGGCTATGACGGAGAAGGGGTGGAGCAAGACGAGTCGGATGCCAAAGGCGAGAACAACATCAAGTTAGGTGGAGGGACCAGAGAGCGAAGGGATGAAGAAGTTGAGCAGCAACCGACGTCTTATAGCACGTCAGATGCAATACAGGTGACTGCCGGTGTTGCAACACCACCGCCTGCACCTCTCGAAAGACTGCCATCCACACACCTTGCAACATCGCCGTCCATGCGTCCTGCAATACTGCCGGCTGCGCTTGCCTTATCACCGCCGACTGACCATATTGCAACACCCCCCGCGCATCTTGCAACACCCCCGTCCACGCATCTTGCAACACCCCCGTCCGCGCATCTTGCAACACCCCCATCCGTGCATCTTCCAGCCCAGTCTACGAATTTTGTACGGCTTGAATCGTTGTCACCGACCGCCCATCTTGCAACACATGCACAAGATGATACTACCTATAGCGGTCTCGGCGCTATGCAAGGCATTCAGACCCCGTTCATGGATCTTACGGGTAACGACTTGGTATCCTTCGGCGCGGGCACGGGCTTTGACACTTGGAGTGACCCATTTGGAATTCCCCAAGTTTTCCTTCCTGGAGTTGGGCCGACCGTGGTGAATCCGGGCTTCCACGTGCCTCCGTCGGCTGCCAGTTGTACCGTCTCCCCCGACAACTTAGGTTTTATGCCATCATCCTGTAACCTCTTACAAGGGCCAACTGGTTGGAACAACACCATGGGAATGCACCTTCTACCCCCCGCTTTACTCCAGCCCATGAACCCAGATGCGAGTGGGACGGCATTTAGCAATATGCCAGTTTTCGACTTCAGCGCTGTCGGATCTGTGGGGGGAGACTTCAACCCCGACTACACCGCATTCATTCCCACCACTTTTAACTTCGGAGGTGTTCCCGACAGTGCAGGTACATCCCAGCCTTCTGGAGCCTTGAACCCCGGGCCGGTGAATCCACTTCAAACTCAGTATTCAACTCTTTTGCCCTCTGTGTCATCTCCGGCGATGTTTTCTTCACTGCAGCCATCCTCGACAGCTCAATCACCCGAAGTTCCATGTGAGGTTGCCGCCCCACCTTCGCCGCTGCTTCCACTTCCACCAACGGATCCTGGTGTTTTCAACGTATCCCAAACACCGACCACCGGGACCAGTAATGACAGTGCAACAGGAGTTCGTTCGAAGAGGAAGTACATGCCATCTCTGCGTGCTGAACGCGACAATGCAATTGGTAAGAAAGCACAAGTTCCAACTCCTGCGACTCGCGATGGAGCAAGTAAACCGAAGAGGGGAAAGCCATCCAATGGGAGGGCAGCGACCGCTACCAAGAGCAAGTAGGTTTGTCCTGTTGTCAAGTGTTTTCCCGTACTGACATTGAGGATAGAAAGCATAAGGTCACGAACTAGACTCGATTAATTAGGTTGATTGGATTGACGCGACTGTGAAAGCGTCATCTCCAAATTTGAGAGATGTCGTAGTACTTTACTGTGGCATGTATCCACTAAGTGGAAATTCGAGAACCTCTTGGATGACATACCAACGAGCATGCCTCATCACATCCTTAGTCGAAAAGAATAAGTCACATATATGAATTCAATTCATGAGATAGTCTACAAGGCCCAGACATGCGGGCTCCTTCGTGACATTCTTTACCTCCGTTTTTGCGAAAAAAACCTGCCACGAAACGATGGTGTGACTGAGGCCATGTGCCTCGGCGGCGTGCCACTGGCGCGTGCACGCGCTCGCGGTGTCCATCGGCGGTTTCTTCACCTCGTTTGTGCCCAGGGGGGGCTCGCCGACTACGATATTTTACTTGATGATCGAGTCAGGGAGGGGGGATTCAAATGCAGTGGTGGGGGCTTAGCTTTTTTCCTCCTGGGTCTTGGCGCGCGAACAGTGGTGTGTGCGCGATTCGGATGCTGTTTCGGATGGAGATGCATGGAGCGATGGACCCCGAGTCGGGGATGTGCGTACACAGGCTAGGGCGACCATTTGTAAATGGGTAAGGGTGCCGCTGGATCAGCGTGTCACTTCGGGAGGGGCGATTATGATTCAACTTAACTTCTTTTTCTCCTCTGAGTTCCAGTGCGCGAGTGGTCGAGGTGGTGGTGAGCAGGTGTGAGTGAGTAACACACGAGTTGAGTGGGGATGGGTGGTGGAATAGACTTATATATATTCCCCTTCAAGTCTTGGGATGTGAGTGGAAAATGCGCGGTTGCGCTCGAAACAGCACGGTCGTCGAGCCCTCAGGCTGGGCCTGTTGGATGGGAGGGGACCGCGGTTGGGCGTCGTGCCCGTTGGAGGGTCGTGGTGGGTG
>JBBPQQ010000167.1:0-17838 GCA_038092595.1 Boletus subdepauperatus
GCTGTGGAACAAGCACAACCAGCCATGCTGCTCATGCATGCCAGCATGAACGGGGAGGTCTGTTGGCAGCTCAGAGGTGCATGCACTATTCTTGTAATGCAGCCCTGAGATTGCATGTATATTAAGCCATTCATGCAATACACCACAACTCTATTGGCATACACAGAAACATCCAAAGACTACACTGCACGCATTTGCAGTTGTTTACAACCAATATGTCATGACCTCACCCAAACCTGAGTCAAGCGCAATCAAACCCCAGTGTCGTCTTTCTAGGCAAAGATAACTAAAGAACACTAATGGTCCCCCAGACAACATATCTATGTCTCCACGGATAGCAGACTATAAGCTAGGGATACTTGATCTCCTAGACAAAACAATACATGAGATATTGAGTTGGTGGAAAATTTAGTCTAGCCAGTAACATGGGTTGTTCGTCAATCTTCAAATAATTAAGGGGATTGATGATTACGAGAGCCTAGGTCCTGTGGGTGTCTGGTTAGTAGGTTGCTAAAAGCTAATAGTTGAGTTCATGTTTGTGCAGGTAATTGGTAATTTGTATCAGAGTGTTCCTTTGGGTGTATACTTAAAAGGGGTCTCTGGTAGATTGTTGATGTTAGTCAGTGAGTTCACACAGGTTACTTAGTCACTCAGAATGGTTTTCTTAACTCAATTCTTATTGTGCACTAAGGGTAGCTGTGAATCAGGGTGTTTAGCACTAATACCACTTAACTCCTGGAGTGGGTAATAAGCTTGAGACAGTGTGCTCTACCACTCATGCCCTGGGCTGGATAGAAGGCACTAGGAAATGTAGTATCCATACTACCAGGGATCTCTTTCCTTTAGTTGCCCATCTTGGGTTTTCTCCCTAAAGGTGTCCGCCCAATAATAGGTCTCACACATCCTATAGTAGGTCTTATTCCTCACTTAGTCCACTTCTGGGGGCTCCTGTGAAGGAATTTCCTCTTAAGTGAGCTCTGGGGCTCTTTACCTTATAAGGTATATGATTCTCTGAACCTTTGTGACCTGACTGAGCTCTATTCAATTGTCTCTTTGGGAATGACAGGTGATTACTAATGTGAGAGGATGCTGACGGGTGCCAAGAGAATGCCAAGCAAAGTTACCATGTGTGGTATATGGATTGATAATCATCGGCTCAGCTTGGGCTTGGCGTGGGCTTGGCAGGCACACACTATGCTGAGCTGACTCATGCTGACTCATCTGGGTCACATGATCTTTCTCTCTCTCTCACACTCAGCTAGATACTTAGTATTTATGTACAAAGATATGAACAAAACAATCCATCCGGGTTGTGGTTGGCTTGGAACTTTGGTTGGAGAAATCATTTAATTTCTCTGCAACCTGTGGTTGGAAAAATAAGAAACTAATGGAAAGTGTGGGTCATACTAAGGTCCATCTGGCCCTAATTTATCTAAGCATTCGGACCGTGGGAAAGGTGTGAAATAAAATGAATCGGGTCAGACGTCTGGGATTTGACCATGATCTGACATCAAACACTTTTGGTGCAGGTCACCGGATCTCAGCTCGGTGGTGGGACTGCCCTGAGCTGCGGCGGTGTCTCAGAACAAGGGTAACTACAGAATTAGTTTGTATGGGGTTAAGGAAGGTACCAGAATGGAAGGGAGTATTAAAAGTGTTAGATGCTCAGAGGTGACACAATGAGCTTGGGTTTGACTAGGCCAAGTTGGAGTACTCAGGAGATGCGGTAATGCTCGGAGGAGTTCGGTCATGCTCGGTCGAGCTCGGAATACATAAGTGAAAGTTTGGGATATGACATGGACCCACACTGAAGATGTGAGCAACATCAAGAATCTCGAATGGGTTTACCAAGCCCTATTTTGCAAGGTAACATTTCAACAGCTTGCACACACCTCCAGAAGAGTGCTGATATGTTCCCTGCAGCTTAAAGATTTCTTGATTTTGGAAACCAGGGGTTGCATCAAGTATTGTCACCAGGTGAGTGCATATGTCATGATTGTGCAGATCTGTGTACCAACCAATGTATTCGTCCAGCTAGAGACATTTTGTGGTCATTAGTGTTGTGCATGGCCCAGCCCGGCTCAAAGGCCCTGGCTTCAGCTCACCTTTAGAGGGCTCCGGCTTGCATGAAAAGGAAGCCGGGCCGCCCATGGGGGCTCAGGCCTGGCTCAGGCTCAGGCCAGGGCTTGAGTGTACTATGCACGACAAAAACATGTAGATTAATCAAACGAAAGCATACCAACATCGTCTCCTTCATCTACGTCATCTAGACCCACAGACTCGTCTGCAACCCCCATCAATTCATCCCAGCCCTCACCTGCACCCTCTTCCTGGGATCCTGACATGACAGAACCCAGATCGTTGACTCCCACAATCTCTGACAGCACCGACGGGTCCTCACAGAAGAGCAAATCATGGCGGATAAGACATTTGAGACACTGGAGTGCCTCAACAATGTCCCCTTTGAGTTGATTCCAGCGTTTGCTGATGGTAATTCCAGCGGATGAGAATGCTCGCTCGCTAGACACAGAGGTGGCCATAATGGAAAGGTAATCACAAGCAAGTGATGCCCAGACTGGGTATCGAGCAGCATTAAGCCCCCACCATTGGACAATTGACATACCAGGTGCAAGCTGGTCTCTGGAATTGAGGTAGCCATAGAACTTGTCATGCCAGGATTCATTGGATGTTGATGCTGTGCCTAAATTCTCCACACTGTCATCATCATCATCATCAGAAAGCTCTCGTAAGAGCTGGCCAATTTTCCCATATGCAGATGCCAATGGCATGGGTTGTGGTGCTTTTGGATGTCCTGTTCCATTGGCATTCAACTCTGAGTGGTGTTCTCGATACTGTAGGTTGGTCAGTCAATTGGAGCAAGTCTGTCAGTTAAAAAAACACATCACGCACCACCTCTTCTGCCTGCTTCAGTGCCTTTTCATAGGGCTTGTCAAGACTGGTTCAACTCCGAAGGGGAACTCCGAAAGCTGGAGTTACTTAATGACGTTCGGGACTTGGCTTCATCGTGTGTGGTGCGCCCTTGCCTCAATAGTCCTCGGTGTCCCGAAATTGGTCGGAGGGTCAGACAAGGTCAGAGATGCTCGGCTTGGCTGTAAGGCTAACTGGCGAGAGGTCAAGACAAAAGGATTATCAAGAAGGGCATGAAGGGAAGGAGGGAATCTTAGTCAATTATTTGTCTGAAGTCTACTAAGCGACTCGGGTACACTTTATATACTATATTGAAGGGGAGGAATACCGAAGGAACCTATAAATGTCGAACTGGGGCTATCCCGGATCTCAGCTCAGTGGCCCCGAGCTACGGTGGTGTCTCAGAACAAGGGTAACTACAGAATTAGTTTGTATGGGGTTAAGGAAGGTACCAGAATGGAAGGGAGTATTAAAAGTGTTAGATACTCGGAGGTGACGCAACGAGCTCGGGTTTGACTAGGCTGAGTCGGAGTACTCAGGAGATGCAATGACTTCTTTCTAGGCAACAAGTGAAGAACACTAACTAGAATGCTCTCCAGACAACTGCTTTTGCCTCCACGGATAGAACACTAGAAGCTAGGGAAATAGAATCTCCTAGGCACAACAGTCCCAGTAGCACTAGGATTGAGTCAGTGAGTAACTTAGTGTACCAGTAACATGGGTTGTTCACTGATCCTCAACAAGCATTGGAAAGATCAGAATTGAAGATGCTTCAGACTAGGCGTCTGGTGTGATTGAGTTCGATTGGGCAGAAAGTGTAGGATAAGAATATCCTAGAGATTAGTCAGCAGCTTTGTGGAGGCTACTCCGACGATATGCTGCTATGGTGAGTTGCTGGATTGTTCACACAAGTCTCTTAGTTCACACGAATTGGTTTCCTAACTCAATTGTATTGCAAACGTAAGGAGTTGTGGTTTCAAGTGTAATAACTGAGCTACCTCTTATCCCCTAGGGTGGATAGTCAGTTTAAGAAGCAGGGGTTGCAGTAGAACTATTGGGGATATGTTGCTGGGGATCTGTCCTTTTGTTGCCCGATATAGGGTTTTCTCCCAAAAGGGTTCTCCTATTTCACTCGTCCTAACTTTGGGTACGAGTCTTTATTCCTAACAACTATCTGGTAGTGCTAATGCTATGGAAATTGCCTACTCTAGGTCCTCTGTTGGGTACCTGTTAGGGGAAGTCCAAATATGGGATGAGGTTAAGGTATATGGCTTTCTGTGCCTGTGTCTACCTGATTCTGCCTCTTCTTTGGGGGCTCAAAACACTCTCCTTATATACATAATTTACAGTGGCAGTGCCAGCCAATCAAGAGTCTGGACTGCTTATTAATGCCAAGAGATTGCTGACCAATTTGAGTCATGTGACTCAAAATGACTCATACTGACTCATGCTGACTCAATGTGACTCATCCTGACTCATGCTGTGCAAGGCTGTACTGTGCCTGGTCAATCTCTCTCTGACACTTAGCTATGTACTTAGTAATGGAAGAGATATGGAATGGATCATTCAGCTATGTAGCAGACCATGACCTATGGTCAGAAATTGGAAGTAAAAATAGGTATAGGTAGCTGTTACTATTGGTCATCTGACCCTAAGTTAGCTAAGCAATCGGACCGTGGGAACGGTGTCAAATATGGAAACTCGGGTCTGATGTATGTATGTAGTAAGTAGTACTAGTAAGTTGGATGGGGAGCAATATATTCATAACTCCTCTGTCCTTTGATGGAATGGTATGAACCTTTGGGAGTAGGTAGACTATACCGATAGTCATTTATCCCTTTTGTGTTGAGGGATTCCACTTGTGAGATGTAGGTGGAAGTTCATTCATTGGGGTATAATGTCTGACTTTGCATGGAACTGGTTCTGTGCAGGTCACCGCCACTGGAGAACTGCAGTTCAGTTCTCCTGGTCTTTCCCCATAAAGCCACTAGACAGCAACTCCTGAGCCACTGCTAGTGCTTTGGACAGTTACCACAGTCTTGGTTGCCAGTAGACTGCGCAACCTAGTCCCTTTGACAGTCGCTTTGACTAGTGATTGTGCCCTTACCCGGATTTCCTAAAGTACCTCAACGGGCTTGTTGGGTTGTTTCAACATGTATATATTGGATCTACTGATGGTGTTTCAACATAGACTAGATGTGGCAGCATGAGATAATTGTTACGGTCGCTCTCTAGCGCCTAACATAATGGACTTGTCGTTTCATTTTCTTCTTTCTTATCTTATCTCTTGTCTTGACTGATAAGATTCCCCTTTAGTTTCATGACAGCTACGCTGCCTTTGCACCAGGCCTGCACCTGCCCTTGACCTCGTGCAGTGCACGACTTCCATATCACATCAGTGCTGTGCACTTCTATGCTTCTTTCATTCATTTACCACATGCCTCATGTTAACCTTTCACTTTTCATTAAGGCAGTGCCTTCTTTATGGCAGTGCTTGATGCACACCCCCTATGCATGTCTTTCATAAAAGGCTGTGCCTTCTCTTCCATTCTGCTACCGCCGTGCAGTTGCATTATGTTCTCCTTCCATTTCATGGCTATGCTTTGTGCATGCCTCTCCCTCATGTTACTTACATACTTAGTCTATGTTCGGACATGTATTGGTAGATTCGATACAATCATGTACAAACCCCTTAGTAGTATTTAAGGCCTAAGCCGCCGCCAGAGAGCTCCAGTCTAGTTCTCCTGGTCTTTCCCCATAAAAGCCACCAGACAGTGACTCCTGATCCATTGCTAGTGCCTTGGACAGCATCTTTAGTCTCAGTTGCCAATAGACCGTGCAGCTAAGTCAACCTCGACAGTCACTTTTGACTAGTGACCTTGCCCCTAGTTGGATTCCCTAAAGCACAGTAGACCGGCTTGTTGGGTTGTTTCAATAATGGCATGCATTAAGCATAGCCATGAAATGGAAGGGAATGTAAACATGAGGTGACCACTTGGTGGTGGCAGAATGAAAGCAGAACATGTGGCATGTAGTTATAACAAATGAGCAGCATAGGAAATGAAAAAAAGAAGAAGCCAAGCACAGCATGAAAATGAAAGAAGGTGTGCATAAAGCATAAGGCAGACATGACTAAGTTCATTTAGAATGATGTTAGCATACTGAGCTATAACATGAACATGCTTACCTCTCTGAAAATGTCTTTAGTGCTCTTTCATCCAGTTTGCCCATTCATTAGTGAGCAATACTATAGAAACTATAAACAGCATGTTCAAAATGACATCCATGGTGTACCAATAGGTCTTGGATGCTCCTGTCATGCAATAAGTGTCAACAGAAAAAGCATTAAGACAGGAGGCATACTGCTGTTTCCTAGGTCCAATCTACATTGCATTTGACTGTAAATGCCTCTGCCCAGTCAACGCAGACCCCTCATTAGAGGGGAAGAAAGGACAATTGAGGTTAGACATGAGAGTGAAAGTAGGGGTAAAAGGAATGAGTCTACTGTTCAATTATTTGTGCTACCTTTATACATCCTTGTGCTTGCTTAGGGAGCATGACATAGAGGTGGGCTGTGACTCCACAATGGATGTGAAATGAATAGTTGGTGTGACTGGAATCCAACAGTGCTTTTTGAACACAGTGGTGTATGTGTCACATCCATAACCAAGACAAGTGAGTAGGTGTACCTTGAGCACCCTGATGTGGTCAAAAAAAGAGAGAAGAGAACCACTGGGTACAGAAGACTCATCCATAGTACCCCACATTGTACCCACCTACAACATGTCTGGATATAGCCCATTGCCCCCCCAATAAACAAAATCTCATCCCCTATCTTGTTCCAGAGCCCAATATAGTCTGTGCTCACATCCTGGCTGTTTTCGTGTATCAATAGATCAAAGTTGGCAAATAAGAGCTAGGGGAGGCAGAACAGCCCCATATTGACATAACGGCTGCATTGATTATTGAGGATGAATTGCACATCTGTGAGATTGATGTCTGACTTACCTCTTGATAATTATAATAATCAAGTTAATAATCAAGTTGTCTGCCAAATGCTTTGGACTTTGTAATGGTTTGTCATATTTTTCGGCCACTTAGGCCCCCAACACCTGAGATGTGACAAATTCTTGGTCATGATGTCCTAATCATTTTGAAACCAACATGGTGACTAACCAGTTCTCTAGCATTTGTGATGGTGGCCGATGAAACTGTGTGTGAAACCACAGAGATCCCACCTGACCCAGCAATCCATGGAATATTGTGACACCATCATGTTGCATGAGTGCTGGCCACTCTGGCATTAGTTTTGCTAGGTTGGCCACCATGGCCACCAAGGAGTAGGGTCATTTTCTGTTGGGAAGCTTGTATCCTGAAAGAGGTCCCCACACTGTGACCTGTGAGTATTTGTCATCCACACTGTTGGATTGTGAGCATGGTCACACATGATAGATGATAACAATGTTGTACTGCAAGGGAAGGAGTTGAGATAGTAGTATTATCTGACAAAATCTGATTCATTCTTTGCATCTATTTCCCAGACTGAAAACTGTTGGAAGGCTGTGAAGTGCTTCTTAGGATGTCCATTTTAGGGGGTTGCTGCAGTGATTTCCATGGCTGTTTGATTAGCAGGCAGTTTCTCTGACGGAATATCCTCTGGGTGGGTGGACTGTTCAAATCTACAATCCCAAACTAGTGTCTTGCTCTAATTTAAGGAATTTGCTGAAGCCACCATCAAAGATGGCCTGGAAGATCAGGATGTAGGAGCAGCCCCCAGATTGGACATTTTCAGCAAGTGTGTTACCAGCAGGGGGTGGTGTTTATATTGATTTTGTACTTTGGTGCATACAATCATATTGATGGTGTTACAATTTTTCTCCTCTTTCATAATCTCCTTCTCTTAGTCTTTTCTCGACGCGTTCACATTCTCTTTGGGATGTGCAGGTACAATTATGTTTCTCTACTCCTTGTAGTACATCCTTTCCATTTTTGCATGTTTGTTCTCTAACTTCCCCACCCCATTCTTCCTTACTACCAGAAGGGGATATCTCTCATCTTCATTCTGTTATTACCTTGGACTTTATCTCCACCGCTAGGCTCTCTTGTGCCTAGTACGTAGTCCTCATTACTCATCCTTCTCCGACCTTCTCCGATCATCCATGATGACATGTCCCTCAGTTATATAGTGACTCATCTGTACGATGTATCCTTACACTTGTTCTGCGCAATCTAGCGTACTCTTGTGTCCCCAGTCCCTCGTCCTAAGTCCCCTTCAAGTACCCAGTGGAATACTTCCACAGAAACCTTCACAACTCTAGATAACTGTCCAGAGACATTGCGACTCTTCATGAGCTCCTCCTCTGGGTAGTTTTATCCTCGACGTCCTCTGTGGTACGTCTCGTGTAACAGATGGTGAGAGTCTGCTTGGTCAGGATCATTGCCAGCTGTGGTAGTGAGTGGGACCAAGTGAAGGGTAGGTCATTTGGGGCTGATGATTTGGCACCTATAGGGTGGTCGTGGGCTAAGAGGGCTGTTTCAAACGGGGTCAGATAGGATGGATGATAGTAAAGATGTGATCTCTTGGACTCTTTGCCAGTGCAGGCAGTACACAAGCATCAATGTATTTATATAACACAAATTGATTACTCGTGAATGCTGCCTGGCCTGTTCGCAACAACCTTGCTTGTCTGTGTTGGTTGGATCAGGGAGGTTTGGGAAGCTTTTTATCAGAACACCATCTATACATTGTATCTCTATGAAAGTAAAACTCTCTGACATGGTGGTGGGGGATGGGGGGATTTTATCAGACAGAAACATTCTGCTCACTGCAAAGTAACTTGTGAGAATACTAGTAGTAATTATAATAGTTTCTCTACACAGTAATGGTACAACTTGGCATAAGGGTACTGTGCAGTAGTCCAAGATGGATGACCAGGAAAGGACTGAGACAAGACAAGACTTTGAGAAGCACATGAAATCACATAGGAGAGTTAGCATTGTAGCAAGAGAGAGGCTACAGTGCCAGGACCAGTTAATATAACTGCAAACCCAAAGACTGATGGTGTGAGATTTGCAGTCTGTGAGATGATGGTAAGGACAGGTTGGTCAGCTACACGTGCACTGAACCCACAGAATCCCAGTCAAAGATCCCAATATAGGATAGGACACCAAGCAATGAGTGATCATGAGGAGAGGACCAGGAGATGGCTGTGAGCCACACAAAGGTGGTGAGCAATGAGCTCAAGGTTGGAGGGGAAGATAACCAAGGACATTGAGTGCACAACATGG
Organism: Boletus subdepauperatus; assembly: GCA_038092595.1. Taxonomy (NCBI): domain Eukaryota; kingdom Fungi; phylum Basidiomycota; class Agaricomycetes; order Boletales; family Boletaceae; genus Boletus; species Boletus subdepauperatus. The sequence continues at coordinate 9,217 of JBBPQQ010000167.1, forward strand.
GGCATATTGATGAACCAGAATGTAGAGGGAGACATCTGCAAAGGAGACATCTGCAGATGAGACCACTGCCATGACAAATATGTCCACAGATGCAAGAGCATCCAAAATGTCCAGTATGTCAGTCAAAGCAGGTGTGGAAGACAACAAGGGATGTCAGTCAGTGATACTTAGCAAACAGCAAACAGTGAAACTGTACAAATACACCAGATGAGCCCAAGATCAATCAAGGCCAAAATGCCAAGTTGAAGAAGAATGTGAGCATGGCAAACACATTGTGTGACTGCCCAGACAGTGTTGATGAGTCTGGCAAGACAAGACCATTGAGAGATGTCACAGACATGATGGATGACAATGAATGTTGTCTATTCACACCCACAGAGCCTTTCTATTGGCCCAAGGGCATGAGAGGGTGGGATGGTGAGGTGATATTCAAAACAATGATGTTGAAGGTGTTAGGAGGTGTTGCAGAGGGTACAGGTAACAATCCACCTACCATCCATCCCAGATAACCTATTGACCATCCAAACCCACTGCAATATTGAGGACAACTGAAAACACAATCTATAAGAGTCAATATTATCAAATGGACTCACCAAGTCATCAGACTGCATCGAGGTCAAATTGGGCAAATCAGATGTGTTGTGGCAGGAAAAGCTGGTGAGTTCTCCCACAATTATGGTGTTGACAGATTGTATTTTGTGTGGTGGTGGCAAATGCCAGGAGGGAATTTATAAAAGAGAAAGGAGTTTTCCTGGTGAGTTACCCACGCATTATGACCCTTGTCAAGCAAGGTGATGCTGTGAGCGTCCTCAAATGTAACATCACAGCTGTCAGGGTCAATCAAGCAAGTGGGTGACTCCATCCCACCTTGACATGATGTGCATAATAGTGAAGACAATCACTATTGAATCAGAATACAGGAAACCAAAGAAATTGGGTCCATTGTAAGTGAAACACTTCTTGATTTGCCTCTCCCCATCAACCTGCCATCTGAGTCAGTGGCACATAATGGTGGCATTGCCTTTAATGATTTACCTGATTATGGTTGTGTCTTGACTTTACAACAACTAATGTCAAATCATGAGTAACAGTTTACTCAGTATATTTTTTGATCATTGACTTTTTGTAGTCATTGATGGCATCTTGGTACTGGTACTAGTATCTTCCTGTACTTAGGTAATTAGAATGTGCACAGTAATTTATGTGTCATGTTTTACAATATGACAACAATGTTTCAAACTTTGCTTATTGTTTTGACTTCACCACATATGTATATAATACCATCACTACTGTGGTTTCCCAGTGACAGGCATCCATAAGACCCCCATCCAGTATACCACAACCTTACTGCCACTCCAAAGCACTCAATCACCACTTCCAATATGTAAGAATGGAGATCTGCATAATCTACCTGCCTCCCCTCTTATGAAGGATACCCCTATGGAGAGTGCAAATCCTAGTAGGAATAGAAAATTTGTGGACCCTGCTAGCTATTGCAGAGCTTTAGAAGGTGCTTTCAGGCATCTGATGAGCTTTCTAGTAACACTGTCATTAGAAGCAACTGACAAGGGATGTTTATCAATAGCTTCCACCTATGGTATCACCTTCTTCAGATGCTATACAGAAGGAATTTACAGATGCATTGTTGATGAAGAAAGCTGCCCTTTTGCTCCTAGCAGACATGGAGCAAAAATGCCTGGATTGGGAGAGTACTCTATATCAATGTCTCAGCCCAGAAAATATCGGAAGAATATGATATGATTGATGCCCATGACACAGATACAGTCAGGGGGAAATACATTATGGCCACTAACCACATCAGGCTGCAAGACTTTTGTCCATCCTAAAGATTGTAGGGATGGCTTGCCCTGTCACTGATTTCACTGCCCCACTACTGTGAGCTCTTTCCTTTTTTGGGAGTGTCATGCTCACTAACTGTGGAACCCTGAATAGTTGCACCCATGTGACAGGTGATCTCTAGTGATTATCATTATGTTCTTGTAGAGGTGTAGCAAATTTGATGTACTTTTTTTGTACTTTTCCTATGTTATCCACTTCTGAAAAGCTCGAAATTATTATACATGATGCAAAGTGCATTAATGAGCTGTGGTTTGTTTGCAGTGACAGAGCATATATGACACTGAAGTAATGCATGCAGCATTAGAATGGATCTCAGAGGCTCTGTATTAAACAGTAACAAACAGATCCAAGAACATGGCCACTGTCCTGTTCAACCTGTACATTATTGACAACACAGGCAAATATGTTCAGGCTGTACCTATATACAATACTGACTTTTCTCCTCAAGATGACCCAGAAGATCTCTATTCAGTCAAGAACATGTGTTCAGCATGTGTTTACCCTGAACCTTCTGGCACAAGGACCTCAAATAATCTTCTTCACAGTCCATGTAACCCTTACCCCAACAAAAGCTCCATATGCCTCAGGAATTGGTTTTGGAACCAAGGACCTCAAAAGTTGAAGGAAAGTTTTAAGCAGCTACTGGAAATCATCTGTGATCCTGGCTTTTCATCTGCCGACGTTCTGTAGACATTGTGGGGCACCATCAACAAGCAGCTAGGGCATAAGTAATCTGATGATGATATCCTGGAGTGGTTGGATGAGCACAATGGATGAAAATGACTTCAGCATCATTTTACAGTCAGTCAAACAACCCGGGAGTTGAATCTTATACAGTTGATGGTTTTTATCATTGTTCCCTTGTCTCAGTCATCAAGGAGAAGATTATGAATCCAGCACAAGCACTGCTCTTTCACTTTAAACCATATAAACTGCAATGGCATCCACCTCACTGTAACCATGACCTCAAGATCTATGGCAAGCTGTTCACACCTGCCACTTTCCTCAAGGTGAACTGGGAGCTTCCAGATGCACCCCCAGAACCCAACTACAACCTGCCTCACATGTGGGACTGATGTTTTGGTCTGACTTGATCCAGCTTACTGCCTTTGCCATTGCAAAGTGGTGGCTACTTTATGTGTTTTTTGGCAATGAGGCAAAGTACTGAAGATGTCAACCTGCCAATGGCCTCTGCTCTCATGCCACATATTTCCAGATGGTAGTGTTTTAGTTTTCAAATCATAGTCTTTATCTTTTGTCCAGCTACCAGATGAATTTAAAGATTTTTCTTGCTGAACACTTAGGCAATGATGTTGCTGGCGATATGCTTCACACCCAATTCATTAGGGCCTATCAGCATGGGATTGTTATATTGTGTTGCAGCAGTATCAGGCGATGCTTCTATTTGGGCATTTTCTCATATTCTGCTGATTACCCCAAAAAGTTTGTATTGTTATTTTCCTGGGCCATATACTGACACCATATTCATTTTACTAGGATCCTGATAGTGTCTATATGCACCATTGGAACATGCCCATGTCCTTGGTGTACAATTCCTATGGCAGGTGTTCCCAATATGGGTAGCCAACAAGATATGTTGCAGCAGCAGATGCTGGCCTGTGCTGAAAATCAGAGTGACAAAGACTTGGTGGCACAAAGCCTAATTTACAAGAAAACCTATGCCATCAATTCTCAGCACATTGAGGCCCTTCTCAAGGAAGAGTCTCTTAGACCCATTTTGGTAAGTGTTGATTCTTCCAGAGCCTGGCATATTCACGTAGTTCTCATAGAATGCCTTCTTAGAGAGACTGTGTATTTTCAATCTCAACATCTTTGCTATGCTTGTAGTTGATCTCCTATATGAATTCAAGCTTGGGGTCTGGAAGGCTATTTTGGAGCATATTTTACACACGCTTGATAGTTTGAAGAGAAACAAGCTGCACGAGCTTGATTAAAGATAAGTCACTCCTACATACTCATACTTTCACTTTACAGATATTGACAGGTCCCTATGTTCAAAAGAGATACAATTCAATGTTTTCAAACTGTGTCTCCAAGATGGAAAGAATGACTGCCCATAAATTTGAAGATATTCTCCAGGTATATGGTGATAGCAAAGTGGCTTCTCATGATCCCAAGTAAAATGAGTGCTACTATCACAGTGTACTCTTCCTGTATTCAAAGGCCTCCTGCCAGATCCTCATAATTTAAGCATGCTGAACCTTCTCTGCCTTCTTTGTTATTGGCATAGGCTGGTGAAATTACAAATGCACACTGATGAAACTCTTCAAGTTATGGATGATGTCACCAAGTCCCTCAGGGAGGCTATTTGCACTTTCATGGCAGACACATGTCCCATATTCCATGCCAAAGAACTTAAATGTGAGGCTCAGGTGTGCCAGCACCATGGGCTTTAGGCACATGAGGCTGCAGACTCACTGCTTCTACATCAACACATAGACCAAAAGCCCTCAACCTTCATACCTACAAATGTTATACACTTGGTGACTACACGGCTACCATCAGAATGTATGGAACTACAGATTCCTACTCAATACAGCCAGTGGGAAAGGGAGATATATGTGGACCAGTAAGAAGGACTTTATCTGTCAATTGACTTAGATCGAGCACTGGCAAGCAAGAATTCAACACATCTGTGAATCCAACATTGCCAGTGGCCCATCAGAGTCCATATCAAATTTCCCCAATGAATGCTACAACATTGGGAAATCACAGACAAACTGATTGATCTTGATTGCTTTGGCTGTAAAAGCTTGAATGATCTGGCTATCATGGTATGCTTATATTGAACATATACTTTGAGCCACTATTAAGTAGATGGATAGGACTTTGTTCCAAAATTAAAGTGCCACCTCTTCCCTCATATCAGGTTGATGTTCTTGGATGCCTTAGAACTGACTGTCATTCAAAGTCTACTGGGCCTGAATAACAGCTACAATGCCTTGGAGGTCACCCTTGACCAGATATCATCCAAAGGCGGTTGCATCTACCAACATAATGTCTTCTATGTAAATTACACTATATATGATATCTGCCATCCCAGACACTTTTAATTCCAATAGTGACCATCATGACATAATAATGTTGGCCAGGAGGTCTGTGGGGGACTTAGAAAAAATATTGCACTGTTTCTATTACACTTGTGTCATTGGTGTTTATCATGTGAACATCCAATATATTGGTCCAGGACTAAGGGACTATTGTCCTCGTTGGCTAAATGTTTTGCGTGTACAATGGTTTGGGTTGGTTTCACTTGATCCCCAACATGACAGGGTCCCACTTGAGATGTTACAGTTTGTTCCAATGAACACTGACACTTGTGGCTTTGTTGACCTAGCAAATATACTAAGGGGGTGTCACCTAATCCCTGCATTTGCAGAAGGGTGGTTGCACCAAGGTGACAATGTGTTATTCCTGTTGGCACAAAGTTTGAACAATTGGAACTATTACTATATCAACAGGTATGGTGCATTTCAAACTTCATTTTACAGATCCCTCCTTTTTAATACTCCTATGCAAAGATTTGTGGACGGTGATATGATCGTGAGATATTATTGGGGCCTTGAAGTTGGTCATACCAGTACATTTTGTATCCCCCATGCACACTGCTCAGCCCATCTCACATGTTCTATGCTCTGCATCTCCTCTTGCACACCATCTAGTGCCTCTTATATGTGCACATGGCCCCCAACTCAATTCACATGCTGCATATCATGTGCTCCACATCAAAATGACTGTCACCAGATGGGCTGCTCTGAATGGCAAGATCACCTCTTCAGATGCTTCCAACACTGACCTGGATGGTGACATGAATATGGCACATGTCAGCATCATGCAAAAGCCACCAATGTCAAGCTCACCATGAACTGTTCTCCTAATCACCATAGTTTCCCTCATCAAGCAGATGCAGATAAGATTGCCTCCAGTCAAACAACAACACAAGTTGTCTAGTGCCAATCAAGTCTCCATGGCCAATGTGAGCACCCTTGTCTTCTTTTATTCACATACTAATCATTTTTCCATCACCCCAATTGATCAAGACTGCCTTTGCTCCTCCTGTCACTGGATTTGTCATGCCCCACCAAGTCACACTTCAGTGCTTCAGCCATGCACCAAAGCAGAACATAGCATGGGAGGATGAGGGTGAGAATATGGACCCTGGGGTGCTGATTCTTGGTGAGTTTACATCTACCTCATGGTAGATGGTGACTTGCTCATGATATATGCACATATAGATGATTCAACATCAGCATTGAATGTGATGCACCATCTGATGACTGCAGCAGTCCAAGTGTGGCATTCACATATCAAGGAAACAATAATTATCATCACACATGACCTTATGAGTATAAATAAGAATGACTCAAGGGTTTCATGCAGATTTGTAGAAGGCTAATGGGAAGTGCAATAAAATGTTGCACCAAGGTGGCTGTCCCAATAACGATGAGTTGGATGCACATGCACCTGTACACAGGGGAGTCATAGAGATACTTGCTTCCAAAGATGAAGAAGCACAGGAGACTCAACAGGCAAAGGACACACACACTTACCAAGCTAATAAAAATGGTGAATGACAACATCCAGGACCAAGTTCCCCCACTTCCTACTAAATCTCCTGTTCTGAATCATGTGGCTGAGTTTGAAGGTGGTGCTTCTAGGAGACCTAGAAGACCTCTGAGTATGTCAATCCTGATCCCTTTGCCCACCATTCCACAATGTGTCTATGAAGGTCATCATACAAGTTTGCAGTTTATGGCCACTATGCCTTTATTGGCCTTACCCTTTACTCTGGCTACTCCACCCCAACAGATAGTCAAAGGTGATGAAGAGTTTGGGAGTAAGAAGATCAACCTTAAATGGAGTGCCAAACAGGCTGTTGGAAGGTGCAAGAAGGATGCAAGGAAGGCACCCAATGGCATTTGAGGTGCTATAGTTTCTCAAACATCCCAGTCAAACTTGGCATCCTTTGCCACAGAACCCTTTTCCACACCTAGTCTCATTGCAACATTGCATTTCATTTACCCCATCATTCCCGCCAAACACCTTCTCTTCTTTGGGCTTTTTGCATGCTTGTTGAATAGTGCTATGATGCCCATATTCTGGTTTCTGGTTTCCCATCCCTGGTTGTGTTGGATACTATACCATGCACCCACATGTCATTTTTCATACAAGTGATCAACAATTGTCAAGATTGAGTCATAGCCGTGAAAAAGGGAAAGGTCTGTAATGAAGTTGGCTGATATGTGTTCCCATGGGGTATTTGAAATAGGGAGTGGTTGGAGGAGGCCTGCTGGGGCCCAATTAGATCCCTTGAATCGTTGGCAGGTGTTAGATCTAGCAATGTAATCTTTGACTAAGATGGCCATTCCAGGCCACCAGTAGTTGTGCTGCAACAATTCTATAGTTTTCTCATAACCCAGGTGTCCTGAGACTGGGGTGTTATGGTGTTTTTGGATGATCTCCATCCATAGTATGTTGCTATTAGGTATGTATAATCTCCTGTAAGTGCTGTATAGGCAACCATTGCATTCTTTGCACATGGTGTTCTTTATACATAGCTTCTGAATATCTGTTTCATTCAAGAGGCACATGGTATCGAATATTTTTTGTTTTAGTATATTCCCATCATCCACAGTAAGAATGGTAGTCCTAATCTTGTCTGGGGTGAGAACAACAATCCCTTTGTTGTCATCTTCTATTCCCACAGTGTGATGTTCCCTTCTAGAGAGAGCATCTGGTTTTGCCATTGTGTGGCCAGGCTTGTAGTGTTACGGCTCTATGCGCCTAACATCATTTCAATGGACTTAGTTGTTTCTTTTCTTTTCTTTCTTATCTTATCAGATTAACTTATGACAGCCATGCTGTCTCTATGCTTCCCTTTCTTTTCACATCATGCCTCATGCACTCCTCACTTTATTCATCTCCGTGCAGTGCATGGCTATGCCCTTCTTCACTTCTCTTCCATTCTGCCACCGCTGTGCGGTTGCCTCATGTTTCACTTCCTTTCCATTTCATGGCTATGCTTGATGCATGCTGCTAACACATGCTGCCACATACTTAGACTATGTTGGGACTCGTCGGTAGATCCGATACAAACACAGACATACTATGTCATCCCAGTATATAAGGGCGCAAGTCCCACCCAGAGAACTCCAGTTTAGTTCTCTTGGTTGTCCCCCACCTCAGCCAGTGAGATTATCTCTGCAACCGATTGTGAGTGCCTTCGGTGCGCCTCCCTTTAGTCTTCGATTCCCTAGAGCCCCAGTTGACGCTGAGGCCTTTTGGGTTGTTTCATGTAGAACCACAACATGTTGAACTATGAGAGGTATATTGCCCCTTGGGCTTGCTGACGGTTGAGATCCTGTCTCATTATGAACCATTGCAAATTTGCATGGTCTTTTCAAATTTCAAATTGGTGCTTAGCACCTTCTAGGTAATGACACCATTGTTCCAGCACTTGAATGACCAATAGCATCTCTTTGCCAGCGACTGGGTAGTTCCGTTCTTGTGGCATCACGGAGTGGGAAGAGAATGTGATGGGATGCCATATGCTGTTCTTCTCAATAGATAATACTGTGTCAAGTCCGGGTCCTCCGGGCTCAAGTCCGACGGAGGAAGTGGAAGGGAGATAGAGGTTAGTGACAGAGGTGGACCGGAGGTCCGACGGAGATACGAAAGTGGGGACTTAGTCAGGACTTGGCGTAGACTTATGTGTCACGCCCTTGCCGAGGTCGTTGTCCT
>JBBPQQ010000168.1:0-17823 GCA_038092595.1 Boletus subdepauperatus
CCCTTAGTTCACATTGTGGGATGCATCTAAAATGTTGAACATTGCTTGAGTCACCATGCTGTACATTTTTGTATATAGCCAAAATGTACACCGTGCACAGTGATTCATGTTGTGTCGAACATGTGAACATGGTGCACATTTTGGGAATAGTCAAAATTGCGCGTTGTGGGTACTGGAGAGTTAAGCTGAACCTTGCTTTAACCTGAATGGGGGTACAAAAACATAGTAGAATGGGAGTGCGACGAAAGTATAGGCGATCCTAAACGGCGATTGTGTTTTTCGCTGCACCTCACCCTTTTGTACCCTAGGCCGTACGGTACTAGCCATGCTCTTGGCATTGGCTACGCTTGCCCGTCCGTTCCAAAGATACAATTCGTTGATATCGACCCTCCCACTACCGCGTCCAACGGAACCTGACTCGGAGTCGATCAATGCATGAGTTACTACTAATTCCGCCTGTCACAGGGTCGTGTGTACAAAGATGAGGTGGCGTATTGAAATAGCCGTTCAGTAGGCTCACCCGAGTGAGGCACGGTAGCACGTTAAACTTTAATTTATGTGGGGCCTCCTCACAATGATATACCGGTTTCGACAGTCTCGGGTTGGCATTAGTGGGTTCTCTCGGAGGCGGGATGCAGGGCAGCTGAGCGGTATGTCTCAAGGTTGGGGTGACACCTGTACGTACGCCGATCTTAAGGTTTCCATAAAGGGAGAGCCATGTTACGTATTCCGGCATGGAAATCACTGATCGGCGGCGGGATACTCGTTGCCTACAACACAAATGTCAATAACCTCGCCGGCATCGCTACACCATACCAATCGGGTGCTCCAAGTAACAAGGGTCCACGCGCACGGCATTCGGGCGAACCTTGTTGCTCCCGCTACTGCGCTCCGCGAAGGAGAAGGACAAATTCGCCACCGCTTTCACAGGGGGATGTCTGAGAAAAGCCCTGGACGAAATAGGGGGTGAAATGGACATATGTACCAGACTTCCAAGGCCAGGCCGCAGGCCTGTTCTGGGGACATTGCGGATGCGGAAAACATACAGGTTCGCGTTGCAACGACGTTGCAAACCGAGGGGGCGCATGCTAGCAGAGTGACGCATGAAAAGGCAGGCTATGAACCCTGTGCATAACTTAGGCGTCCTCGGCCTGCGAAAGGGACCCTGCCTACCGGAGGTGTGCTCTGTAGACAGAGGTTTGGCCGGTTTGTAAATTTCCCCTGGTGAACGCACACAAATTTCATCAGGGATCGCAAGCATTCAGTATGTCTCCGCAAGGGGCTACAGACTAACGAATGCCAGACCAAGGGGGTTGATCTGAAAAACTACGTGCACATAGCCTACGACCTCATGTTCTGCGTTCCAGCCGACTTGTAAACATGAGAGAAACACGGACGACCTTCGGGCAGGCCCAAAGGATGCATGCGCGGATGGTCTGGCTGTTGGAAGTCGAACGGGCAAGCACGAGCGCAGCCCGATTCGTCACGACCCTAAGAATCGAATCTGTTTGTTCACTTGTCCTTTGTTGTGATTGATCGAGTGTTGACCGCCTTTTATTAGATCTGTTTATCCCTTATTCTTTGTTAGTTGACAGCTCGGCCTAGCCTTGGCCCGAGCGTGCCCTTGTTCGAATGCTCTTGTTCCTTTTGTATAGCGTCCTTCATTCGTATATAAGAGGCCCGTGTAACGGCCATACGCTCAGTCCGGCGTCCCTCGCACGACGACTGAGCTTGCGGTCCCTCGATAGCCGTCCCGCCACCACTGCCGTTAATCCTATACCTGCGACCGACGCCGGTCGAAGGACTGACTAGCTTTTTTTCCAAGAGTCCGGCCTAAAGAAACTCAAGCTTAAAAGGTCAGTCGCTCCATGCGACGCCACATGACTGCCCTGGGACCATCTGAGCGTCGCCTCTTCTGCCCCAGGATTCACCTTGGACTCAGAGCCCATAATTAACCACGCGCACCCCACACAACACAAGCGAGGACAAGTGCCTGGCACGTGTCAGTTCCACCTGCCAACCTGCCTAAGTCCACACTGTGGCACCCATCATTTTCGCCACAACAACCACCGCCATGCCGCGTCTCCCCGTCGAGTTACTTGCACGAATTTTCATCCAGTGCTTGCCTGACGAGCCGTACATCAAGCCACATGCAGACTCGCCCCCCCTCCTCTTCACCACGGTCTGCCGTCAATGGAGGGAGATCGCACTGGGCACGACGGAGCTTTGGTGCTCTTTGGGTGCCGTTCAAGAATGCTGGGGTTTGCCGCCAATGAGCAAAGCAAGGCTGGAGGGCTACTCGGCTTGGCTGTCCAGGTCAGGCAACCGCCCGCTCACGCTGGCGGCCCCGTTTGAATGGGCGATGACCAGGATGTGGAGTCCCCGCTGGGTGCGACTACTTTTGTCCTACAGGGTTCGCTTCGAGCGACTCAAGGTGGTGGCCGAACGCGTGGTGGACCTAAACGAATTGCTTGATGGCGCCAACACGCTCAGGCTCCTTGAAGTCCATTCACAACTTCTGGAGGGCAGCGAAGACCTGGCGATCACCAACCCACTCCCCTGCTTGCGCACCCTCCTGCTCGACGGCTGCAATGCAAGCGCTGCTACCTTGTCCAACGCAGCATGGGGTAACCTCACGCGCTTAGCCATCAGGGCTCCTGCAGACAACAGGTACCTGGTGGAAGAATTCCTCGACCTTGTGTCCCGCTGTCCCAGCCTTCAACATTTGGCCTTAGGCCCTTTCGTCCCCAAGAGGGATTGGCCTGCAGGACTCCAACAACTACCCCCGCCCCCGCCCCCACCCCCATCCCATCACCCCAATCTCCGCTCGATCACGGTCGTCCTAATTGACCACCCAGTATTCGAGCCTGTGATCCTAATTCTTCCCGCCCTTCGGTACTTTCGTGTGCTGTATGAATTTGGACGGGACTGGGGGGAGATCCTCACACAAGACGTCGAGGGATCCACACATCTGTCCCCGCCCCAACGTTTCTTCCAGATGGATGTGCGCAGGAAGGAAGACTTCTACTTGTTCGACGTAGGGTGGTCAAACATCACGCATCTCCAAGTACGGTTTCTCGGAGACATAGACACCTTCCCCACGGTGGTGGAGCTCTGTCCGAACCTCCAGGTCCTTGTGATGACCGGCCACCGCTGCAGCAATCGATCGACGTCCTTTCCAACGCCACTCACGTACCCGTCGCTTCAAGAGTTATCTATTGCGGTCGCCGCGCCGCTCAGGAACATACTGGAGATGGTCACGCTACCTGGGTTGCAGAGTCTGACCCTGGAAGCGGGAGATTGTGGGGAGCACAGTGTCCTTCGTGACATGCTACTTCGCTCTCGCTGTGCATTGGAGAAGCTTGACGTGTGGGTTACTGGGTTACAGTCAGGGGGTCCACGGGTATATTGGACAGCGGAAGAAAAGGAAGAGCTTTTGGAGTCAATACCTACTCTGACCGAACTGGAACTCATTCCCTGTGCTTATTAGCACTTGCTTATTCCAAAGTGTTTGCCTTGTCAGGGGTACGGACCGCCCATAGGTAAAAAGTTGTATTGCATAGGTCGCCTTGCAAAGTACAGAGCTGGATCCATTTGACCTAACCACTGCCTCGGTAACGTCGCGTTTACAGTCAGCCGTGGTCAACGACCCACCCTCATCTTTGCCGTTTACACTTATAATGAGAGAATTCGGAACGGGAACGGGAACGGGAACGGGAGTGCCAAGGGAACGGAAAGAGAGACAGGGTCACAAATGGAGATGGAGACGGGGATCTGGAGCCTGGAGTGCGTTCCAGTACATTTGAGTTGCAAAAAGGTTTGGCTCGCTAAGTGTAATACCAACTCTTCGAGGCGCCCGGCCCCTCACAGGGTCGCGTTCGGGCCCGGAGTGTTGAGATGGTAAGCCGTTCAATTCACTCAACCCCGGGTGACCGTCGCGAGGTTAAATGTCTATGAGGCTCCCCATGGGATAACGATATGGGTTTGGTTTGGAAGACGGTCGGGGGTTGGCAATACGGTTCTCGTTGGTCGCAACGGAGCAATGTTCTTCCGGTGACAGGGCTTACGTCCTTCCGTACGCCGACAACCTTTTGATCAGCGGCGGATCATAGTACTACTTAGCGTATTTCCAACCTGTCACATTCTCGGCAAATGTGCCAAATTTGCCGTAAAGTGGCTCGGGTGCACGCTACGCGAAATTTCTGGACGCCCCTCGCGACAAGGTCCAGTCGGAGCCTCGAACAACTTGTCAAAAGGGAACTCACAGCTGGTCTGGCTCATCAAATCTTTATTCGTGTGTGCTGGGTCTAGATGTCGAACCACCCTAGCGGCATGCACGGTCCGGTCACAAAAATTCGAACTTCTTACCGCCTAGCAGAAAATCCGGAGGACAACCCGCCAGAAGACCAAACTGTAACCGTTGGTGAGGCTGGTCCTAATGCCCGCGAAAGCTTGCACGCCCAGCCAACTCGCGAGGGACCCTCCACGGACGCCTCCGAGGCTATACCTAGCAAGCAGACAAGGTGCCAGAGGAGGGCAAAGAGAAGGATCCTGTTGGGACGGGAGAATGGCGGAATACGGAAGGCGGCGGTGAGGGCGGCGGTGCAAAAACAGGTGGGCATGTCGGCGAGGGGGTCATTGACCTCAACAGACTTCGCTCGGAGCGGTCTAAAAGCAGCAGAAGGTGGATGGCTAGGCAGCAGGACCGCGACTCCCCCTGCGGGAGAGTTTACTGTCGACGAACTTAACCTGGGCGGCTTGCGGTTGGTCGAGTGGGACGGCATGTAAGCTCTTGCCTCAGACGGTCCGCCAAGGTTGAATGCTCACCAGCTCCCGAAAGCACCCCTCATACGATCCTGGACGCGTCAGGCCATGTCGTCAGCGTTCTCGCAGGACGGGCAAGGGGGACCTTCGAGGACGTCCTCCATGAGGCAGCGTCCGAATTTGAGAGACAGAGCTTTAACACCCCGCCAGTGCGGCATGGGAAACCATCCAGGAGGGGAAGCTTCCACGCCGTGGTCGCAGGCATATCGTACGGCGGTGGGCAGCCCGTAAGTGTCAAACTGGGAGAGGGGATCGCTGCTGTCTGACTCGCGGTCTATCCCCGCCCATAGGAGCCCATGAATAGCGCTGTGCAACCAACGTATCGAAATGCAGCGAAACGGCTGATGGAAAGCAAAGCGATGCGTAGGCTGGCTGGCTTCCAGAACCGTGAGTGACAGTTTCTGCCCACAGAATCTGCAGCGGCTCGAACTTGACTACACGCCCCAGAAGCGTTCAAGTCCTTTTTCCCTAGGATCTACGACTACTACGAACGCACGTTAACCAAGTTGTACCGCGAACGCCCGCACTTGCGGCGCCCATACGAAACCTCGATCATGCCGGCGGCAGCCTACAACCTGGGCCCAGCGACAGTCTGCCGTCCCCACTGAGATTCCGCAAACCTTGCGTTCGGCATCTGTGCCATCACGGCGCTCGGTCGCTTCGACCCTAAGAAAGGGGGTCACTTAGTACTGCGGGAGCTGGGCCTTGTCGTAGAGTTTCCGCCAGGAGCAACAGCCCTCATCCCTTCCGCGGTCATCACGCACTACAATTCGAGGATTCAGGAAGGAGAAACCAGGTATTCCTTCACTCAATATGCGGCGGGGTCTCTCTTTTCCTACGTGGATAATGGAATGAGGTCTGACAAGGAGGTGGTGGAGAAGTTGGACATGGAGACGGATGAACCATTCAGATGCTCTGCAGCAAGGAAGGGCCGTTGGGCGAGGGACCTGGCTTTGTTTCCCCACGTAGATGAATATCTGTCTTCTTAGAGCATGTACATCCGTACTGCGTACGATGAAACCCGTGGCGTGCCAACCGAATGGGGGCGTAGCGTTCATCAGTTAGAAGAGGAAAACGAACGAGAAGGCTCGTTCCACGTCCTCTGAAAAAAAATGCATGGCTGGGAATCTCCGTTCGCTCGACCTGAAGAACTCGCCCAAATGGCAACCTGCCTGCAAGCAACTTTGTGCATACACTCAGTATGCGAACATTAGATATTACTGCACTACCGGCTACTGATATCCCATTCTAACCAGTGCTTCCCATGGCGCACGCCCTCCTCCCAGATATGATTGCTCAGGGTGGGGGGAACGCAGAGGAAACGTAAGGCGCATACCTGTGATTCTGAGACTGTGGGTACGTCTGACATCTTGGCTGCTTTGGCCAGCTTGGCAGCCGGCCGCACCCATGTTGGACGAGCACGCGTTCCGATTTCTCGGATCCAGTGGTCCCTCTGACGAGGGTTCGCGTGCGTGCGCCTCCAGGGACCCCCGCGCTGGCGTGCCATGGTGGGCCCTTCCAGCACAGTCACCCCTGAAAAGACCCAGCTCTGCTCGTTTTCAGAGCGGGGCCCCCCCTCTGACTGGAGCCAGAGGACGTCCTCGTACCTTTGCGCGACATCCAATAACTTGGATGCAATGGCCAGCTTGACAGCCGGCCACGCGCGTGTCGGATGAGCACACGCTCCGATTGCTCGGATCCAGTGGTCCCTCTGACGAGGGTTCGCGTGCATGCGCCTCCGGGGACCCTGTGCTGGCGTGCCATGGTGGGCCCTTCCAGCGCAGTCACCCCTGAAAAGACCCAGCTCCGCTCGTTTTCAGAGCGGGGCCTCCCCTCTGACCGGAGCCAGAGGGCGTCCTTGTTCCTTTGCACGACATCCGATAACTTGGATGCAATGACCGGCTTGACAGCCGGCCACGCACATGTCGGACGAGCACACGTTCCGATTACTCGGATCCAATGGCCCCCCTGACGAGGGGTCGTGCGCTCCGCGATGCTACCCGCCCCCCTCCCCCTGCATGAGGTGGGGAGCAACCCTCCTGCATGACGCAAGACGGCTGCAGCAAGGGCACGGCGCAACATTCAATGACTTGAATGCAATAGCCGACTTGACAGTCGACCACGCGCATGGCAAGTGCCCAAGACACACGCCCCGATTACTCGGGTCCGAGAAGTTCTCGGCCCATCTGACGATGGGATGTGTGTCAAGAGAGAGAAAGAGAGAGAGAGCCACAGCGGAACTAAATCCAACCACACCAGACATGTACAAACAGATGAGCTAATCAATGACATGTGACTTGCCGGACAAGCCGCCTTCCTTTTCTGGACAGTGGCGCATCTCCCACGACGACTTGTTGGGGAGATGACCTTTGAGGCGAGCATGAAGGCAGATGCGAATAACCGGTGGCCAGAGGGTCTCCAGAGCTGTCAAGAAACGAGCCTTGGGGCGCTGCAGGAGAGTAGGGTGGCGAAGGTCTCTGAAGCATGGGAGCTTCGTCCTCTGCAAGCTACGACAGATCGCCACTTGTTGGAGTACGTACTTGTCGCGAAAGACCTTTGAGGCGAGCCGTTGCGAATAACAGGGGATCCAGAGCTATCGAAAAACGAGCCTTCAGGCGCTGGAGGAGAATGGGGGCGGCAAAGGTCACTGAAGCATGTAGCTTCGTCCTGTGCAAGCTATAGGCTGCGTTTTCACCCTTCGATTGCTTTGGTACGCCCTAAGAAACCGCCTTTCAATTTAAAAATGACGGACGGTCGAGGTCGGAGGGTCGGAGGGTTGGATGGTCGGTCGATCAGACCGTTCTCCCGGGGTGTCATTCAGTCAATGGAGGAGCACACCGAGGGACGAGATGGCGGCATATTTGGAGCGCGAGCACTAGCTTCTTGCAGCATAGCGCTATGTAGTCCTTGAGTGGCGGGGCGAAGGGGATGGGTGGAAAACTCTCCAGGGGCGAAAGAGTTGCAGATGCCTTAGTGGAGGAGGGAGAGAAACTCAAAAAAGAGGCTCTCCATGACTATAGGAGACTCAAGGTCCACTTTGGTGAAGGGGATCAAGGCCTGAGCAAGCCTTGTAATGCAGCAAAGGTCAGGGCTCGAGCAGCTGATAACATTGCCATTTCACACCAATTTGCTCCGTGCATTACCGAACCACCTGTCGCCTGACGAGATGTTTTTGTTGCGTCACGCGCAGGACCATCTCCTTTTGCGGGCTTCGCACAATGGATTGCGCCGTCGAATGCGCCGAGCTGGGACCCACAAGCGAGCCGGCTAAGCCCGAGCCCATTGTCCTTTGCCGAGGGCAGGGCACATAAAGCGCGACGCGTCAACCCTCAGCCAATTAAACAACCCCGGTCCCCAGTGCAGCCTTGCCATGTCCAACCACGCGCTGAAATCCGCCCTGCTTCCCAAACAGACCAAATCTCAAAAACACAGGCGCTCCAGTTCGCCAACAGAGTCTGGCGATGAAACCGGGTGGGGCCCCATGGACACCACAGGTGAGCGGTTCAAAGCAAATCGCGACCTGGAACACGTTCGTGGAAGGCTTCACCTTCTTATAGATGACGCGCCCCTGGTGGTGGAGAAGGTCTACTGCAACTTCTGTGGGGACCATATGGGAGACGGCACCCGGAGCTGCAAAGATTGCGGCGCTTACATGTGCGAACAGACCCATCCGGATGGATCAGGGTGCCTTGGCGTAGGGTCCGTCCAGGAGAACGCGCCCTTTTTCTGTATCGTCTGCGATCCCAAGCGTTGGAGAAAGCAGGGCGACCGGGACGGGGAGGAAGACGGCCGCATGCCTGTGAGTCTGGCCCTCTAGCTGTCGCATTGGGTCTCACCGCACGCAGTACGACTTTATCGGATATGGGGGGCAGAAACGTTCGAAGTTGACCTGGCCTCTGGTCCTAGCGAACGTTTCCCTCGCGACGCTTAACGACACATACATCGGGCAATCGCTGGAGATGGACCTTCGAATGCAATTCATGGCGGCGCCAAACAACGTACGTTTCCGAATTCACCCATCCGAAACCCAGTAGCTCACATCTCGTGAAGCTGTGCTCTCTCGCAGCGAGCATGACGCCAAACGGGGACAACAAGGCAACGGCCTTGATGGGCAAAGGTGCGAAGTTCATCGCTCACTCCATCCAGTCCGGGGTCCCCGCCAACATTTTCATGGTGCTCGACACCCACTCGGACAACAAGACCGGAGGATTGCAGTGGGGAGGGGGCCAAACCAAGCCCAGGTACAGTCCGGCGTCACAAGTCCTCAACAGGTTCTGCGGCGACGAATTCTTGGCGGTGATGAAGGCGGCAGCGGATCAGGCTCGGCATACAAGACCTCCAACTGGTGCAGGGGCGCGGTGGTACGACAGCTCGGTACACTCCAGGGGCGGGTGGAGAGCTCTGCTTCTCTCTACCTGCTCGCCAGCCCTTCGGGTGGAGGGCTCGTTCAACGACATACGGCAGCTGGTGGAAAAGTGAGTTTACCCATCGCGAGAGGCCTTCACATGCTGATGGCGAAATTGCAGCGATACCTTTGATTTCATCCTGGGTTTTGCAGGATCCTCCACCATCCCGGCACAAATCAAAAGCGCGTTGAGTCGGGTTATCGAGCGCATCGGCGTGGACAAAACTGCAGGCATCTGGGAAACGCTCGTGCGGGTCATCAGCCACGACATCATCCTACTCGAGGTCACTGCGGCGGTCGTGGTTTACAGGGAACGTGGGTCAGACGAGGTCCTGGCTAAGAAGATCGCGCGCCATAGCCCCCCCCTTAGACCATGGGGCGTAGAGTTCCGTGCCTGTGGAACGCCGGACTGCCATCCGCGCCCTCAGGATTTGTACGTCCAAAGCAACGACTTTGACGTCCGTATGAACTGCAGGTCCTGCGGCTGGCTCTCGGTCTGGGTGAAGGAGCGGCATTGGAAGAATCGCGTCTTCCGGTTGGACTGTACGCTTCCCAACGTGTTCTGGCACGATTACCCGGCGCCGAAATCGCTGGAGAACATATTCGTAGACGCCACGAGGGAGGTCATCCAAGCGGGGGCGGGATCTGCACCCAGGAAATGGTAGTTGTACGCATGTATTAGTTGTACATTACACACTCTGCAGGCGGCCCCTGTGCCCTTGCTTTTACCGGCGGAGTGTTTCGCTCGAAACGAGACCCCGCTCTGTGCGACATGTGGCTTCCCACCGGACGCTGGTGCATAAGCCTGCTCCGGGGCCGAGTCCAGACATGCGCCGGCTAAGTAAGCGTGGACACAAAGCGCTACAAACAAGGATTCTGGGTATATAAGTGCCGGTTGATGACGTCTTCACCGATCCGCAAACTAACCAACACGCGCCTTTCAGTCATGGTCAAGAAGTCGAACCGCCGCAAGAACGCTCTCTCAGCGTTTGTCATCCCGTCCGTAGGGCAAGCAATCGGCGTCGGTGACTGGGCTTCGCGTGAGCCGAACGAAGTTTGGTATGGTTTGCCCGAGGAGGGGCTGTATTCCCACCCCAACGGAGGGAAGTACAAGCGCTGTCGCGTCGAGGCTTTCACTGGCGAACGGTCTTTGGGGTACCTGCCTCTGCCTCGAAGGTACGCCCAGGCTTGGGTGCAGTTGTGCTACACGGTAGTGTACTGGAGGACGCAATGGAAGGCTTGGGTGGACGAACTCGCGCGGCCGCCCCGGTCGCAGGAACAACCCGCTCAAATGGTGCAAGACTGCGTCAACAACAGCGGCGCGCGTTTTCTGCAATACCTGGTCATCCGGCGCCTCATCATCGACGAACTTTTGCAGCACCCCATGGCGAAGGACGGGTCCGACGAGCTGGAGGTGTTCGACGAGTACCTCATTCGGGAACGGTTCAACTGGCTGTGGAAGGACTTCAGGGGCATCCCGGCCAGCGAACGCAGCTCTCTTCGGCTCGACCCGGTCCACCCAAAAAACAAAGGCATCTTCGGTGCGTGGCAGCACCCTACTGGTCAGGCTCCTACGTTCGCTTTAACCGTGCTCGATCTAGACTGGAGTGACCCTAGCCTCAATGTCCCCCCCGAAATGGTCGTCCCGAAGGCCTCTCCTGGCCAGAGTTGGTTGCGGGGGGTCATAAACCACTTTGACTTCCAGGCCATGTTTGAGGAAGACCTTGCCAACCTCGTCGAGTTCTACAAGACTCGATCGCGTCAACGCCGCTTGGAGCTCCCATACAACTCAAGCTCCGTCGGACTTCCTGACAGCTGGCATGAAGCACACGAGCCTGCGGTCCACTTCCTGACCGCAGAAGGCGACGAAGTCTATGGGTGAGTTTGCTCCCCACGCTGTACCGAATATACCAAGCTGACTCGCATGGCAGCGTTAGGTAGGTTTCGGCGCTCTCAGGAAAGTGGCTGCAGCTGGAGGTGTAATGCTTTTTGCTTTTTTCTTGCAGCGCCGCCCCTGCAACACCCGACCACTCCGAACCTGAGGGAGAAACGCAAGGACCTCCGTGGGTGTGAGAACGCTGTCTAGACATGGCGTCTGCTGAACGTTGCTGCAGAAAATCCGCTGCGAAACGAAAACGTATCGCAAACAACCTGTACGGTTCAACGTTGCTCAGAAGGAACCCTCCGCTGAATATCAATCCCTCCAGAAACCCTGCTCGTAAGCGTAAAGTGGCTTCTGCCAGCAAGTATGTCAGACCAGCTGTCGAAACCATTGGGGGCTGAACGTCGATTGTCTCAGAAAAGCTGCTGGGAAACGAAAGGAAATCGTTGATGAGGAGTAGGTTGCAACCCCCGCTCAGCAAGCACCTGTGACTGACCGTCTGTATCTTTTTTTTCTTCGTTTTCATTTTTCAAAGCAGCATGGATGCAGAGGATCAAACCCCTCCAGTTCCGTCTTCGTGAGTGAAACGAGCTGCGCGGCGGTACGCACGACTGATTTTCTTTATTTTTCGATCCAGCGAGGATGCAGGGGGGCAACCCTTGTCAGTTGGGGCGTTGTAAGTGAAACGAAACGGCGTGCTGGGCGATTCATGCCGCTGACGGCCGGTATCTTTTGCAAAGCAGCATGGGTGCGGAGGTGCAACCCCCTCCAGTCAGGCCGAGGTGAGTGAAGTGAACTGCATGCTGCGAGGTACGAGCTGAGCGACGTCGCAGAGAGCCAGTTGTTGGGGACAGGTAGGCTGCAACGCTGCCAACACAGCACCCGCGACTAAGCAAGCACTCTTTACGCTTTTTTTTTTTTTTTTCACAGCGCTGGCGAGGGAGAGGAAGCGCCTGGGGTGAACCAGACGGAAGAGCGACAGTAGGTGTGACGAAAGAATGTGCTGGAGACCGCGCTCATTTTCATTGCAGGGTACCCCCCCAGACGCATGGGGATGTCTCTGGCGACAGGTGGGTTCCAAAGCTTTTAGCCAAGCACCTGCGACCGAGCGCTGGTTTTCCATCTCCTACTGCTCACGCATTTTCTCTCACAGCGCTGTGGCCGCAGGGGACCCGCCCCCCTCCGCTGGAACGGGATCCACAGCAGGGCCTTCGTGAGTGTGGAAAATGGCAGGCAGGACGGGCGCATACTAAACGTTGCTGCAAGGAACCCTGTTGGTGTCGTCGACAATGCGGAGACACGAGCGATCGTCAACGCTCTGGTGATGGACAGCGGCGGAATCAACCTCGCCCAGGCACACGACCAGCTCAAAACCTTGCTGGGAAACAGGTTCGACGAGCACAAGTGGGGAAAGCTCTTGGACCACGTGGACTCCGCGCCAGGGGAGGAGCCAATCATGACTGTCGACGAAGCTTTCCAGTTCGCGGCACTGCCGGAGGTGCGCCACAGCGACTACAAATCGTTCATGGAGGAGTACCGCAACGCCAGTGCCACGTTTTTGTAACCCTCGTTCTTGCGTTCTTTCGGCGGACGATTTCTTTTTCTTTTCATGTATGCTGGCGCAGTGTGATTAAATAGCACCGTACCGTACCGCGGTTACGCATAAAATTCGGTATGGCGAGCAGGGGGCGATGAAATACAACCGTTTCGGAAAACGTTGACGCGGCTGTGCAAAGACGAAAAATAGCAGAATCATTGAAATCCACATTCCTCACTATCCCGCTCGTTGCAGTATTAGTCCTTCCTTTTAATAATGCTCTTGAGTGCATGTACACCGGTTGGGAGATATATGACGGCAGTTTTGAAGCCCAGGATAGCCTACAGCTGTGGAGGCTTCACTTTCGGAGGACGAGCACAATCGGCTCACTAGTGATGACTAGCTTGATGCTTCCACAGACGAGGAGGTCCGAGCTACATTAGGTGCGCTATCACGGCTTTTCGAGTCTTCACATGATCCTGATGAATCCGGGTGGCAGCTGACATCGAGGCATGCAAAGCAAAGCTCAAGACCTGCATTCCCCCAGCTCGAAAACAGGGTCATTCTCGCTCAAATGCTGGGAAGAGTACTCCGTGCATCGTGAACACCTTGATCCTTCAATCTAACCCCATCTCAGGTCAATCCACACAGCCCAACTCTGAAGCTCGGATCGCTCAGTTCCCATCACCAAAATAGCCTCGAGGACGCCGGAAGAAGGCTACAGTGCCATTGAAGAGCCGTCGTAGAGACGGGTTGATCACTGGCCATGGTGAATGGCAAGCAATCACCTATCTCGTCGAGAAAGAGGGACAGGATTTTGCGAATCAAGTCCTTGAGTTTTGAACAATACTTCAGCATTGGTTTTACGTGGTCGTCCACGTAAGGGTAGGAGGTGGATCGACTCAACCATGCACTCGGTAGTTATCACCCCGACGAGTGATGCTGTGGCTTGATCCCCAAGTGCATTGGTGACGTCTTCCGTCCCCAAGCCGTCCTCGAGGAGAACGAGTGCACGGCTCTTCATATTAGTGCTGAATTTGCGGTCTGCCAGCGTGAAAATCGTGCTATTTTACATTTTTGTTTGCGTGTTTGCGCAGCCGCGTCAACATTTTCCGAAACGGTTGTAAGTCTGCGCATAAGGCATGGCAGGAAGCACCAACTAGCTACAAGGTGGTCCACCGCGTCAGCCGAACACGTGTCCAACATTGCCGAAGCGCGTTAAAAGCGGTCGGTGTCAGCGTCCCTGTCCACGGTGGCGACTTTTCACGAACTGCCATGCCCAAGGCGACAACCAAGGAAAAACTCACGATTCGCCTCCCTGGGCGTCAGACCTCCGGCGACAAAGTGGGAGGTGGGTCTGCAGGAACGTCCTCGCTGCAAACGAGATCGGTGGCAGGGGACGCGATGGACGTCGACGGTAGGCATTGCACGCGGCGAGCGGCTTCAAACCCACTGACCGGTTCCTTCGCAGAGCTGCAGGCTGAGTCGTTCACGGCCTGCCAGCCCCTCGTAGTCGCAAAGGAGTACTGCTTGTTCTGTGGCGACCTGGCAGGGGAGAGGGCCCATGTGTGCAAAGATCGCGGAGCGTACGTGTGCGAACAGACCAAACGGCACGGGAGAGGTTGCATCTACATCGGCACGGTTCTCCCAAACGACGTCTTTTGCTGCCCCATGTGCAACGCAAAGCACTGGCGTGGCCTGAGCGAGCTGGTTCGGCCAAACGGTGGCCTTCCCGTGAGTAAACCCATCCGCTCGACCCCGAATGCTGGCGTGACGGGCAGCGTGACAGTACGGCTTCATTGGCTATGCAGGCAGGAGGCGAGCGAAGCTAACCTGGCCCCTGGTCCTGGTGAACATGACGCTCTCCACCAGCCTCGAGAGCTACATCGCCGATTCGCTGAAGCTGGACCTCAGGCACACCTATCTGGCGGCCCCACAGAACGTGAGTCTTCTCGAAAGCCCCAGCTCATCGAGACACTGAATGCGTGGGGGCCACGCTCAGCTCCATCTCAGCGACCTGTCCTTGAAAGTGAACGGACAGAACGCCGCGTTGAAAAGAATGGACGCGGCATGCAAGTTCATCGACCACTCGACAGCGTCCCAGGTCCCAGCGAACGTGTTCATCGTGGTAGACACGCACTCGGACACCCTGACGGGTTCACTGCAGTGGGCCGGGGGTGTGACGGCGGTGCGGACGGCCCCGATGAGCGAGCTCTTGGCCGAATTTTGCGGCGCAGCGTTCTTGGACAAAGCGAAGGACTCTGCCACAGCTGCCCGTGGGTTCCAGCCACCCGAGAACCCAGGCTGGTACAAGGACTCGCCCTTCTTTCGCGGCGGTTGGAGAGGTCTTCTGTTGGCGACCTGCGGCCCTGCGGTGCGAATTCAGGCGGGGTTCGACGACCTCAAAAGCTTGGTCGACTGGCACGTTCTCGCATTTAATTTCCTAGCTGCCACAGGGCTGACGATGAGTGCAGGGACCAGCTCGACTTCGTTCTCGCGTTCGCAGGTTCCTCGACCCTCTCCAATCACGTAAAGAACACGGTCAGTCAGGCGATCGAAGGAGTCGGTGTTGACAACACAGGAAATATCTGGGAAACGCTGTCTCAGGTGGCAGGACGGGACCTCACCCTTTTGCAGATGAACAGCGTCGTGGTCATATATAGGGAACGGGGCGGTGCCGTCAACTGCAGGCATATCGGGTCGCACTGCCCCCCACTCAGAACCTGGGGCGTCGAGTTCAGAGCGTGTGCGACGCAAGGATGCAGGCCGACCCCGTACGACTTCATCATCAGGGAAAACGACAGCGGGGTGCATGTGGTCTGCAGGGAGTGCCAGTGGCGGTCTGCTGCCCTGAAACTGAGCGACCTCAAGGGGCTGCTCTTCCGGTTGAGCAGCGCGTTGCCGGACGTGTTCTGGCACGAGTATCCTGCCTCTGCCGAGTTGCAGGACATTTTCGTGAGGGTTATGAAGGCGAAGAAACGACAGAGAGAGGGCAAGTAGATGCAGGCGTATTTTCGTTGCCTGTGACTTATATCGCTGCCACGACTGTGACTTGTGCCACGTTTCCGCCCATGAGAGCATGGCCATCGACAGAACATGCCAATCCGAGATGAAGCAAAGAACGTCCTTCGCCAGGGACCAAGCTTGCTCAATGTTGGACTTCCATGGTCGCAGCTCCATGCGTTTGCAGTCGAGACCGTGCAGGTTGGCACTCGCAGCTTCGTTTCGTTTGAAGGCACACTTTTAGTAAGGGGTTCAGCGTCGAAGGCAGACGCCAATTGCATTGCGACGGAGTAACAAAAGCACAAAATCAAAGATACGACAACGCATGCTGCACGCGAGGCGGCAGATAATCATTTCCGGCGCTCCTTCGTGAGTCTCGAGAACGCGCTGAGGAGGTGAGGCGACGGCGGGTATGGATGCCAACACACGGAAGGGAGCTCGTCACACAATTTCGGGACCATCTCCTTCACATCGGCGTGTTTGAGCCTGCAAGACTTCCAACCGCAGAGTTTGCAAACGCAGCGAATCTTCCCCTCCCCGTCGGGACAAAAGCTGATGTCCGACGCGACGACGCTGCACCCGTTTCCGCAAGCCTTGAATTGGACGCCCCATGCGTTGAACGGCGGCATATGCGACCCAACCTGCCTGCACTCTGCACATCGTTGAGCGCCTTCCCCCCGTTCCTTGAATATGAGCACGAGCGGCGACGACTCCAAGACCACCGGAGAATGCTTCACCGCCCGCACGAACACTGCCCAGACGCTCGGGTGACAGGGGCTGCCCGCCGCTGCGGTGTTGTCAATCGCCAGCTCTCGCGTCATGCTTGAAACGAAAGAGCGCGCGTGCGCCGCAAGCACCGCATGGGCAGGAAACGCGACCACGAAGTCGAACACGTCCCTGTGGCCGATCGTCGTCCTCCCTCAGCACTGGGGTTAGCATATGAATTTCGGTCGAGGTTACTCACCGTTCCACCAGCGCGATGGCTTCGTCTTTCCGTGCGGGGACTCTGATGCTAGCCCCGCCGCTGGCGAGAATCAACGCTCTCCACCCGCCTCGTGAAGCCGCGCCCTCCTGGAACCAATGCTCTCGCGCCGGCCTCGGCGCCTGCAAAGCGTTGGCGTTTCCGTCCGCCATCGCCGCCTTCATCTCCCCCCCCACGAATGCATCCAGAAGGTCGGGAAGAGTGCTGTACGCCGCGTCTTGCTCCCGACTTCCGTAAAACAAACCGCCGGTGATGGGGTTTGACTCCGTATGAACCAGCGCGATGACGTTCGCTGGCCAGCCACGCTCAGTGGCTCGCCGGACGAACGCGACGGCAGGCCTCAAACTAGACGTCGCCGCGTCACTTCCTCCCACCCTCAGCTCAACGTCGGAGATCAGCAGCTGCTCACAACGAACGGAGTTAGATCCCCGGCCCTGTTTTCAGGCGTGACTGACTCACGTTTTCTGGCTGCGCAGCAAACTCGCCTTGCAGCTCCACCTCCACGGACCGTCGCATGTAACCATCCATCCTCCCAAGCGGTTCGATGTTCAGGAAGACGAGGGGCCAGGTGATTTTGGAGTGCATGCGGCGGCTGCAGCCCCAGAATACATGCTGGGCTCCGCGGTTAGCGCGTATCTCACATGTGGACGAAATCGCTCGCACCTCCTTCGTGCTCGACCGCGAGCACTGCGGGCAAAGAAAGCCCGACCCCCCCCCTGACATGAAAAGGACGCATCCTGGCGCGTCCTTTCTAGGCTGTTCGCAAACCAAGGCTCTGCAGGAAGTGCAGGTCCGCAAAATGTGGGCCCTGCAGCCGCAGAAATTGCAGTACCGGGCGTCGGGGGAAAGGGGCGCCACGGACATGGCGACTGGCGTCGCAGCTAATCGGTGACCGAGGTGATGCGTTTAGCGACCGCTGCCAAACGCCGATTGGAACGAGAACGCCTCACCCTCGTCCAGGTCCATGGCGTCCGAGGCCACTTCCTTGGGGTCTTCCGCCGGGTCTCGAATCGCGTCCGAAGGCTCCGCCTTGCCCAGACCAGTGCGCACGGCAGCTCGAATAGCTTTTGCGCTTCGGTTGCTTGCAGGCATGGCTGTTGAGTTCAAGACCACGAACTCAGACCGGTGGCCAAAATTGTCACAAGCGGTTTCTCACGCTTGAATCGCCGTCGCTAGTCCGCCGCAGCCGG